>JARWKJ010000020.1:3145000-3337500 GCA_029959095.1 Rhinichthys osculus | reverse complement strand
AATGTATTGCTTATGAGACCTTATTGTAAAGTGTCACCTTATTTTTTCATTTAGATGTAATATTAGTTTGTGTGTAATGTTTAAAGTAATGGTGAAGCGAAGACTTTCACCTGCTAAGAGTCTCAGCGGAGCGCTAATGACTGCAGCCATTATTGGAGGGAAGACACGAGTGGATTTCGCCTCATTAGTCAGTATGTTTTCCTAATGAGGAGTTCGGTGGCGGCGTGGGGTCAGACGACGACAGACGAAACACAGACCTCCATCGGTCAGGCCGTGACCTCAACACAACACACCACACCACACAAACATCAAATCAAACACAGATCTTTAAAGGGATAGTTCACACAAAAATGAAAATTTGCCCATCAAGTCATCCTAGGTGTATGACTTTCTTCTATCAGACGAATACAATCTGAGTTATATTCTGCACTTTTATAATAGATAGATGCACTTTTATTCGATTCAATTTCAATTCAAATTTATTTGTATAGCGCTTTTCACAATACATATTGTTTCAAAGCAGCTTTACAGAAAGTGCATTTCAGAAATGTACATAGAAGAATATAGTTAGTTAAGCATCATGTATTAATTTAGGGCATAACATATCGCCGGCGTTGAGTCGTCTCTTCACAGGCGTCGAGGCGTCTCTTTACAGGCGTCGAGTCGTCTCTTCACAGGTGTTGGGGCATCTGAATTCTCCGTGAAAGGCTGGATACAAACTGGAGCTGACGAACGCTATTTACCTCGGGACTAGCATCCCGAGATAACAGCAGAAAAGCAGATGGGAAATAATTAGCGTAGCTGCTGTTGATAATATTAATGCATTCGATCTGATTCAACAGTGGTATAAAAGGTAAGCATTATGTGAATGCTTGGCTGAAGAGATGCGTCTTTAATCTAGTTTTGAACTGGGAGAGCGAGTCTGAGCCACGAACAGTATCAGGAAGGCTATTCCAGAGTTTAGGAGCTAAATGTGAGAACGCCCTCCCTCCTTTAGTGGACTTAAATATCCTAGGAATGACCAGAAGCCTCGAATTTCGGGATCTTAAAGAACGCGATGGATTGTAGGGCGATAGAAGGTCCATTAAATACACAGGAGCTAAACCATTTAGGGCTTTATAGGTCAGTAGTAGTACTTTGTAATTGATACGGAACTTAATAGGTAACCAGTGCAGAGATGATAAAATCGGTGTTATATGATCATATTTTCTTGACCTAGTAAGAACTCTAGCGGCTGCATTTTGCACTAACTGTAGCTTGTTTATTGAGGATGCAGGACAACCAGCTAATAAAGCATTACAGTAATCTAGTCTCGAGGTCATGAATGCATGAACTAACTTTTCTGCATCAGAAACAGATAGCATGTTACGTAATTTAGCAATGTTTCTAAGGTGGAAAAAGGCAGTTCTTGTAACATATGAAATATGATTTTCGAAAGACAAGTTGCGGTCTAGTATAACACCCAGGTCTTTTACAGTAGTGGGTAAAGTAACAGGACATCCTTCTAAATTAAAGTTGTATTGTAAGAGATTTTGTGGGTAGTTTTTTGGACCAATAAGTAATACCTCAGTTTTATCTGGATTTAGTAGCAGGAAATTACACGTCATCCAGCATTTTATATCTTTAAGACACTCTGTCAATTTAGATAAGTTAGTGTATTCATCTGGTCGTGATGAAATATATAATTGAGTGTCATCAGCATAGCAATGGAAATGAATTCCATGTTTTCTTATAATATTACCAAGTGGCAGCATATATATATTGAGAATAGCAGAGGGCCTAACACCGATCCTTGCGGCACTCCATAGTCTACTGACGTTATCTTCGATTTTTCCCCATTTAAACAGACAAAATGGTAGCGGTCCGATAAGTACGATCTGAACCAGCTTAATGCCTGTCCCTGAACACCAGTGTAGTTTTGTAGTCGATCCAGGAGTAATTTATGATCTATAGTGTCGAACGCAGCGCTAAGATCGAGTAGAACTAGTATTGAGATACAGCCTTGGTCAGAAGCTAAAAGTAAATCATTTGTAATTTTAACTAGCGCAGTTTCTGTGCTATGATGCGGTCTGAATCCTGACTGAAATTTTTCGTATATCTCATTTTCTTGCAGGAAAGAGCACAATTGAGCGGACACAATTTGTTCTAGTATTTTAGACATAAATGGAAGATTTGAAATGGGTCTGTAATTTGCTAAGTTATTTTGATCTAATTGCGGTTTCTTAATAAGAGGTTTTATTACTGCCAGCTTGAATATTTTTGGAACATAACCTAAAGATAAAGACGAGTTAATAATATTGAGAAGAGGCTCTTCCACTACAGGTAACACTTCTTTCAGTAGTTTAGTGGGTATTGGATCTAATAAACATGTTGTTGGTTTAGATGCAATGATAAGTTTATTTAGCTCCTCTTGTCCTATAGTTGTAAAGCGGTGTAGTTGTTCTTGAGGGGCGATAATTGAGGCTGAATCATAAGACACCATAGAGGATTGTACATTTACAATTGTATTTCGAATGCTTTCTATTTTCTCATTGAAGTAATTCATAAAATCATTACAACTATACTGTAACGGAATATTTTGCTCGGGTGATGTCTGTTTATTTGTTAGTCTAGCCACGGTGTTAAATAAAAACCTTGGATTATTTTGGTTATTTTCTATTAGTTTGCGGAGATGCTCAGCCCTGGCTGCTTTTAGAGCCTTTTTATAACGTGACATACTGTCTTTCCACGCGATTCTAAAGACCTCTAAATTAGTTTGTTTCCATTTACGCTCTAAGTTACGAGTTTCTCTCTTGATAGCATGTGTAGTACTATTGTACCATGGTGCTTTAGTTTTCTCTCTAACCTTTTTCAATCTAATTGGTGCAACAATATCTAATGTACTAGAGAAAATGGTGCTCAAACTGCTGGTCATTTCCTCTAGTTCATCTGTTTGTTTGGGTTCACTGAGCAGCTGAGATAGATCAGGTAAGCTATTTGAGAATCTATCTATAGTGATTGGAAGGATTGTTCTGCCTGGTCGATAACGCGGCGCAACATGACAAATTTCAGCAGTACGTATTATACAAGTTACCATGTGATGATCAGTGAGATCGTCACTTTGCGGTATAATATCTATATCGGTTTTATGATGGATAGATGCACTTTTATGATGGATAGATGCACTTTTATGATGGACAGATGCACTTTTATGATGGATGGATGCACTTTTATGATGGAC
Source organism: Rhinichthys osculus (assembly GCA_029959095.1). Classification (NCBI taxonomy): domain Eukaryota; kingdom Metazoa; phylum Chordata; class Actinopteri; order Cypriniformes; family Leuciscidae; genus Rhinichthys; species Rhinichthys osculus. The sequence continues at coordinate 3,334,280 of JARWKJ010000020.1, read as the reverse complement.
AGATGCACTTTTATGATGGATAGATGCACTTTTATGATGGACAGATGCACTTTTATGATGGATAGATGCACTTTTATGATGGACGGATGCACTTTTATGATGGATGGATGCACTTTTATGATGGACAGATGCACTTTTATGATGGATAGATGCACTTTTATGATGGACAGATGCACTTTTATGATGGATAGATGCACTTTTATGATGGACGGATGCACTTTTATGATGGATAGATGCACTTTTATGATGGATAGATGCACTTTTATGATGGACAGAAGCACTTTTATGATGGATGGATGCACTTTTATGATGGACAGATGCACTTTTATGATGGAAAGATGCACTTTTATGATGGACGGATGCACTTTTATGATGGACGGATGCACTTTTATGATGGACGGATGCACTTTTATGATGGATGGATGCACTTTTATGATGGATGGATGGATGCACTTTTATCATGAATGGATGCACTTTTATGATGAATGGATGCACTTTTATGATGGATAGATGCACTTTTATGATGGATAGATGCACTTTTATGATGGATGGATGCACTTTTATGATGGATGGATGCACTTTTATGATGGATATATTCACTTTTATGATGGATAGATGCACTTTTATGATGGACAGATGCACTTTTATGATGGATATATGCACTTTTATGATGGATATATGCACTTTTATGATGGACAGATGCACTTTTATGATGGATGGATGCACTTTTATGATGGATGGATGCAATTTTATGATGGATGGATGCACTTTTATGATGGATGGATGCGCTTTTATGATGAATATATGCACTTTTATGATGGATGGATGCACTTTTATGATGGATGGATGCAATTTTATGATGGATGGATGCACTTTTATGATGGATAGATGCTCTTTTACCATGGATAGATGCACTTTTACCATGGATAGATGCACTTTTACCATGGATAGATGCACTTTTATGGACTTCAAAACCGAAAAAGACATAAACATTCACTGCCATTATAAAGCTTGGAAGAGCCAGAACATTTATTAATATAACTCTGATTGTATTCGTCTGAAAGAATAAAGTCATATACACCTAGGGTGAGTAAATCATGGGCTAATTTTCATTTCTTTGGTGAACTATCCCTTTAACTGCAGTTTGAGATGGAAGTTGCTCTAATCTTAATCTCACACACTAAACCACATAGACATGAAGTCTCTTATCCTGCTCATCTTCAACCCGCTCTCTGACTTCTTCCCTAATGTACATCAGACGCCGTCTCTCGCTGTCACTGCAAGCATTTGTTTACTCGCGTGTTTGTTTGATTGTTTGTTTGATGGCAGATGTCGGCACGCTGACTTTTGAACTTTCGAGTTTTGTCACGGCTTGTCATCATGTCTGTGGGAAACACATGGCTATTAAAAACTAAAAATAAGATACAGGGAGTGTCAGGAAAAATAGTCGATCACCAAATCATGTCACTGTCAGCCCAACCAATGATTCTCATAGAACACGTCAATCTCACAAACAACATGATCAGGTTAAAAAATTTAATAAATAATAATAATAATTGTGCAGAAATAAATAAATATATTAGTATATTAGTAAAATAATATATTAATAATATATTATTAAATACAATATAATGCTTCATTACATTTTCAACATGAATTAAATAGTTTTAAAGATAGAAATCATATTAATTGGTACCTTTAACTACATAACATGCAAAATAGTTTATAAATAAGCTAATACAGATAATACAAATAATAATAAAAAGTAAAACATATTCTATAATTTTATAAAATATAGATACAATTCAATTCAATTGTGCAATATATAGAATTCAATAAATATACTTCAGTTACATTTAACTACCATTTTAATCATGATTTAAATATTTTTAAAACCTTTTTTGTGTTTTATTTTTGTATATTTGAAAAGCAAAACCTCAGCCCATACCGATAGTTTCAATGTAGTAGCCAAGGCTCGTTTTTTTTGTTTGCAGAACTACAACTTACTTACATAAGAAAAGCCCAAATGAGCGATGGACTATCTTGCCCTCCCTCGTTTTAACAAAAACGGAGGCATCTGAACACTAAATACATTATTAAAAAAAGTTTCCAAGACAGTTTAAATGTCACCTTCACCATTTCGCTTAAATGCATTTGATCTTCTCAATCACATTTCCTTTCTATGTTTCCTCTTTCGCTTTTGTTCATCCTCACGTTTCCCAAACTAAGATATTATTCAGATGTGATACTGGGATCTTTCCAGAGCAGAACATGTGAATTAAACGAAATAAAATCAATGGATTCCAGTCGAGCACGTTTGAACAACATGGCCACCCTCGCTGAAGTTACTTTGACAAATACCTCTATATCTACATATTACATTTATTGGAACGGTGATTTATTTCCTTTCCCCATTACGCTCTTATTTAGAGAAAAAATCCTCTTTGTGGAAAGACAAAAGTCCCTCACAGATGAGCTCAGCTACACGGGACGACACGTCCTCTTCATCTTAAGCTCTGTGTGAAGAGAAATCAAGCAGAGGTCGCAGATTTACCCGATAGATACGTTACTCCCTCCCGCCAGAGGTATCCGAGCTCGGCAAACACAAGCAGTCAGCGAGAGTTAAGCTCAAATGAACAAGGAATCGTTCCTGAAAGCCGGCAAATCATAAAGAATGGAGGAGGCTCTCGCCGAGCGGGAAATAAACCCACAGTTAGCGCGTTCCCCGCTAGTTCACCTAAACACGAATGTCGAGTCTTTATTCACTCAGCTCGTGTGTTTTTGAAAGTGTTTTGTGCTTGTTGGGACGTAATAGACTGAGTCTTTCCTTTCCGTGGCCGTGTGTGTCATGTTTAAAACTCATTAATACAGTCATCTACAGCAGAGACAGCAAAAGACCATTTGTCTGTGAATCCATAATACATGTTGTGTGGTGAAGATCTATATATACCCGCCGTCGGCACGATTCTGCCACTCTTCATCATTTATAATCTCTCGTGCGCTTCACTATGTCTTTTGGTGGCTGTTCACGGGGTCTTAAGTAATAAACATACATTTAATAAATGCTAAACTGATAACTCAAATGAATTAAATCCAAGCTAGTGGTCCTTCATCTTCTCGTTCTTTCTGGTCTTTTCCGCGACACTCGTTACATTCATTTTTGGTCAAAAGTTTTATCTTAAATGTACACAACCAATATACAACATTCTGAAATGTTGTTAAAAAAAGCGAAATATTTAGCGTAAAAAAAAACGCTATCTAATTTTACGACAAAAACTGTTTCTGGAACGTTTCAGTTGAAATTATAATAAAATCTGTGCATTTAATATTTAATAAAAAGCACAGTGAACATTTTTACGTGGTAAAGATGTTTTAAAACATTGCAAGAGGATGTGCTGACAACATTATAACGTTTCTGCAAAGTTGCAAAAAAGTTTTACATTAAAAAAACCTAACAAACTTATGCATTTAAAATAGTGCTGTCAAATCAATTAATCACGATTAAATCGCATCTAACTTAAAAGATTTAAAAACAAAAAACAACTTTTATAGCATTAAAACCAACATGTCCTGAAGCCGAAGTATTTCGATCGCCCCCTGGTGGCTGGCTGCAATATAAGTCATAAGCCCCGCCCTCTCCATGTAATCCAATGGGATGCGAGCCAAACTACAAAATCCAATTACACTTCAAATTTTTCCAAAGATGGTTTCTGTCATTTTAGATAGCTCTTATCACGTTGATGTTTGTTCAAGTGTTCGTTTTTCCAATAAGTTTGGATTTAGTCAGTTATTTGATGGGGTTTAACATTATGATTGACAGCTCTGCTGACGATTAAGTCTGCGGGAGGGGAAATGTGGGCGGGACCTTGATACTTAGGAGGAGGAGCCATTTGCAGAGTTAATTTGGCTTCATTTTTCTACAGTGAAAGGAAGTGGAGACACGCCGTCTATCTTTTATTACAGTCTATGATTAAAACCCATATATCTAAGGAAACAGATACAGTGTCATCTTACATTTCGCACCTTAACATGTGGATTTGAGGCTTTCATCAAGTTATTCATTAAGAGTCTTGATTTCCTGTTAAAATTATACAGGTGCTGACAGCAAATCAACAACAGCGATACCTCAAGTCTGGATGTGTTAAAAAACACTTCACACCCAATCAAATTACCTCTGAGTGACGATATGAGAGCAGCTTCAGCTAGTCGTTTTATATTGTCATCATTGTGAGGCGTTTCAGAATGACTTCAGAATTCACTTTGGCTCACCATTTGAGCCACAGACATGAATTAACATCCTAGCAACAGCCTAGCAACGCCCTAGTAACTATGCATAGCATTATAACGTTTGCAAAGTAGTGCCTAGCAACCACCCAAAAAAACCTACTGACTACATAGCATTTTCTTTGGCAACACCTTAGAAACCACCTAGTTATGCCCTAGCAATCATGCAAAATACCCTAGAAATCACACAGCAAAACCCTAGCAACTGCTTGGCACCAACCAACTGCAAAGCAATGCTTAGCAACTCCACATAAAACCCTTGTAAGGACTGGGCTAAAAGGGTGAATCTGAATAACTAAATACATCCTGCTAAAGACCCAAAAAGACTGAATGCAACACACACACACACACACACTCTCTCTCTCAGGAATGGCCAGAGTCATAAAATGCTTGAAACATTCCATGCCCTCCCCCATCTCTGCAAGAGAGATAACAGAACTCTAACACACACACACACAAACCAACACACACACACACATAATGGACCTTTACATTACACGCATAAAACGAGCCATTACCAATTGTATAGTTTTAATTATCTCGTTCCAACTGATTTGGTCAGATACAGAAGATTACAGTAAAATGTATGTTTTCTATGTTTTTATCATCTTGTGGAATGATTCTGACAAATTCTGACTGGTCATAAAAGAGGCGGACACGGCCATAGTTTAACTTTGACAAGACAAAGAGAATTTGGCCGCCAAAAGTTTCGTTGAATGTCATTGGCCAGTTCGCACCTCAGAGGTGTGGACTCCAGCTCCTCTAAAGAGGACTGAACCTCCCTCTGGACGCTCTCTTCCTCCCGTGTCCTCGTGTCATGATGTAACGTCTCGCCTCCGGGCGAGTTCTTCGCCTTTCTTTTATTTGTTTCTAGTTTAGTTTGTGTTTTTCAGTTGTAGATAAGTCTCTGTGTTTAATTCCAATCGACGATTGAAAAGAAAACCCCGTGACATATCTCTTCAGTAAATCCATCTACAAGGGACCTTTAAGCGAGCGCGCGCTCGCTTTGAAGGAGAAACACGCGCACGTGACCACGTGACGCGCCGGACCGAGCGACGCACGCGCTTCTTCACCAGCCATGCAAAGATGTAACGTTAACTCCGCGTGATTTCCCCGTAGAGATCTTTATTTCCCTTTGGAAATGTTACACTAAAGACTTTAAACCTCCGTTCAACACGCGCGCCAAGCAGCCCACGTGACGCTTCCTCACACACAAAGGACTCAGCTCACGCGGCCGGACAGGGCCGTACAGGAATGCCTCGACACAGAGAGAGACCATAACATGAGTTGATTGCAAGTATAATCTCTTTATAGAGCTTCTAAGAAGTTTTAAGATGATGTTTCGTGTTGTAATCGGAGAGGTGAATGTCTTCCTGCCAATGAAATTCTCCCAATTTCTCTGTTCTCTCTCTCCCCCTCCCCCTTTCTCTCTCTCTTACTCGCTCACGCGTGTACGTTATCCATTGTCCAAACTTTATGCATTTCTCGTTCATTGATGTCTTATTGTATTGTTCATTGTTGTCTATTTGTTTGTAAATACATATATCCCATGTAACCGTAGTAAATACATAAGTAGTCATGCCTCTATTAAATTAATTATATATTCATTTTGATTGATGTGCTGTCTCTTTGCTCAATTTCAAGTCACTTAAGAGCAAAAGGTCTTATGCTACAAGCTTTACGAATTAAAGATACTTTAAAGAGTAACGTTATGTGTTGATAGGGCGGGAAACCCAATTCTTCTGGCCAGAGAATTGCGTTTCCTGAAATCCTATAAAGTAAGATGATATTGTGGATCCCACAAATATTATCCTGACAATTGAGCTAATTCATTTTACCTGTTTGTGAAACATGGTCCGTGTAATTAACTACAATCAACTTGTGGTTAATTTCCGGGATTCACACGTATGCATGCAGGTAAAATGACAGATCCTCCCTTAGAGGGAGATTAAATTTAATGTAAGACTGATCTAATCCAAACATGTATGAATAATTATTAATTACCAATTATTAATTATGATATGCAAATTCCCCACGGATTAGATCCGCCCTGAATCCTTACACCCTACTAATTTCAAAATTCATTGGCAACAGCACAGAACAACCTTACAAACCACCTACGGTAGTAATACCCTGGCAACAACCCCAAACTGCATAACAAAAAGCAACAACCTGACAATACAGAACACCCTAGCAACACCCTAGTCCCCATGCCGAACACCCTGGCAATCACTTAGCAACCATACATAAACCCTAACTGCTTAGCAATTTCTTGGCAACAACCCAGAACACCTTAGAAACCACCTAGTAATGCCCAAGCCATAGACATAATAAATACATAGACGCCCTATTGGCCGCTGGAGCGTACGTCAACGGCGCCGCCATGTTGGGGATGGCAACTTTCCCATACCTCTCATACCGGGAATTGAGATAAAAATGCCTGTTTTGTGCGCTGTTTGGGGCTGTACACATCGCCACACAATTGAAAACAGCTTTCGAGGAATTACCTTTCACAAGCAAGACTGAACGTTTGTTTTTGGTTGTATTTGGTCATGATTTAATTAGTAATAGTAACGTTCAGAGGATACATTTAAAAATACTACTGTTATTGTGTCACGAAATGTAGTTTTAATAGTTTTTCAGTCGACAATGTAGTTGTTTAAAGCTCAAATCTGTGGTTTGTTTATAAAGATAGCGCTTATTTAAAAATTTGATCTGAGGTTTTGGAGTTGTAAGATGCGCTCAGCGCTTGTCCACCCCGCCTGGAACAGCCGTACCTCGGCCAGTGCTTCTGAAGTGTTGCCGCTGGCTCGGATGTCTGTAGTATAGTGGTTAAACATGAGATATAATTCGTCTAGTGTATATCTAACGGGCGATCTTTGGTCTCATTAATCTATAAATGGTAAATCGTTTTGGCTGAGGGCAAAGTGAAGTTTCATAACTTTATATTTAGGCTATTTTAACATTGTATCCTGCTGTATGTTTGACTGAAGCTACTTCTGTTATAATGGCTATTTTTGTTAAATTTCAGTTTTATTGATCAGTAAGAGTTAAATATTAAAATGTCACTATTTAATTAACTTTTTTATTGTATATATTCTGTAATCAATATTTCTTATTCTATTGCTATAGTATTATTAATAAACTATATGCTATTATTAATATTTTTATTGTACTTATGATATTATATAATTATACTATTCATTACTATTTTATTTGCTGTATACTATTTGTTTATTTTATTGACTAAACTATTTACTATTACTTCTCACTTTATGCTATATTTACTATTTGAATTGCACTATAGTTGTACCGTAACATATGTATTATCATAAAGGATCCATCAGTTATCTTTGTTTTTGCTAAAATCTGGTCAATCACAAAAAAAATGCTTTTTCCACAATAAGAAAACTTAAATTATATCTCAGTATGGGGGTCTTCACCATTCTTATCCAAGAATAAAAAGCCAAATACATGACAAGCCTGAGCTTTGACCATTCTTTATTAAAAAAAATATATATTTTACAAGTCTAACTATCGAGATTTTAAAGGAGTCATAGTGTAGTATTAACTTTGATACCCACGCTCTATTATAGTCATTTCATGCCCTTCTAAAAAAGAAAAATTGGAAAAAAATAAACACAGAGCTCGTTTGACCCTTATTTCTGAATGCATTATTGTCTCGCGAGATCTGATGCGATATTTTGGCTGTCGTGGACGGTCATTTTAATAATGCAAATGAGGGGCGCGTTGATTGGTGGCAGGAAGGAGGGGGCTTGACACCGCAGGTAACTTCAGCATATTATCATTCCAAAAAGAGATCATGGCGCAAGTTGTTAATGAACCCGACCCGGCCGCGACCTACGGGATTCAACCGTATATGTTTGAGCCAGACTCTGAACCAGAGCTGGAAACGGAAGAGGAGCAACAGTCAATAGAAGGACGTCTACGTCAACATGTCTCTGAATGGTAAAGACAATTTTTTTGACTGAGACATACATTAACATCAGTAACGAGCTAAAACGTTTTTTTGCTATTTTCTCCCACATAAGTTTAGCTTTAATTTAATGTAGATTACATTAACGGAGATGTAGTCTACTTTATTTTCAGCTTACAGTGGTTATAGAGATTAACGTTTGCTATAATGTGTTGTTTTTGCCTTTTTTGACGTTGTGTTTTTTTTAGATATTTAATAATTTTCATCTGCAGACATGTAACGTTATGTTTTTCTTTATGTTTATTAATTCTTGACTGTTTTTTAAATGTAAATCAATACAATGATATGTTGTCATTGTTATATTGTATACGATTATATTAAATAATAGCTGTATCATTTTCTAGTCTGTTTAAAGTGGAAAGATGTGGCTAGCATTCGTAGAGTCCATTCCCCGTGTTTACATCACATACATTAACCGCATTAGTAGTTAGCTGCTATTTACACAAAATAATAAAAACACAGTCTTACCGTTTCAAATTCAGGCAAGTCCCTGATTGTTGGAATGGCACCTTTTTCCAAACGTAGTTTCGATGCCAACTTCGCCTGATATTGCCCCAAATTTGTAAAAGATTCTTTTGTGAAATGTTTAGCGCAGACACCTAACGTTGAGCAAGTTGAGATGGTTGTTGGAACAGCGTCATTAAAAATAAATTTCATCCACTTGTCCCTTGTAGTTTGGTCAGTTTTGGGTAAAGAAAAAACATTAGAATGTGGATTATGACAGTCAACCACAGAGCAACTCACGTGTGCACTACGTTTCTGCATCTTTCTTGACTGAATATGATGGGGAGAGGGGCAGGGCGGGCCTCCTCTGCGGTGTCCATATATGGTATATCCGGCCCCGTCTTGACGTCATGTCGGGGGAGAAATTGAAATCTCGTATTTGAGTGCGCGTGCACGTGGGCTAGTTTAAGAACCCTGGGGTAAACAAACGCTTCACTTTTGAATATCGGCATCCCGGCCAATGTATAATCGTTAGTCACTCATAACATACATTGATTCTCATGGAAAAGTGAAAATTGCACATTATGACTCCTTTAAATAACTAGAGATGGAACTTTTTGTACATCACATACAAACCACTGAAATCGGTTGATAAATGTAAAAACAGTTTGTTTTTATCCAGAAAAAAACGCAGCTTCCCCGTTTACTTACATTTGATTACAGTGCAGTCTTGCCCTCCGCAAAATGGCGGACCCGTTGACGTATCGCAGCAGCGTTCCAAAGCGGCCAATAGGGCGTCTATGTATTTATTATGTCTATGGCCCAAGCAACCACGCAGAGCACAATAGTAACCACAAAGCAACACCCTTACCTTAATAATGCCCTGACAACTAAAACAGGTAGCAACATCCTAACAACCATGCCAAACACTGTAGCAATCACAAAGCAATATCTTAGAGAACACCCTCGCAATCACCTAGCAACCGTATATATAAAACCCTACAAATTGCTTAGCAAATCATTGGAAACAACCCAAAACACCTTAGAAACTGCCTAGGAACAACCATGCTGAACATCCTAGCAAACACTGCTAACACCTGCATAGCAATGCCCTACTAACCCTGACAACAATACAGAAGGCCCTAGCAACGCTTTAGTCATCATTCCAAAAATTAGCAATCACATAACAGCACCTGGCAGATACCTAGCAACCTCCCATAAGACACCTTAGAAATCACCTACTGTAGTAATATCAAATAAACTACTTGTAAAATCCTAGCAACACAGAGAAATAAAAAATGCATAGAAATGCCCTGACAACTAAGAACGCCCTAGCAATGTCCTAGCCACAATGTAGAAATTACATGGCAACATCCTAGCAGCCACCATAACAATCTGCCAACTCCATAGCAACACCTAACAATACAGAAAACCCTAGCAACCACCTATATTAGCCTAGAAAACAATTAGAACACCATAGCAATTGTATAGCAGCACCTTAGAAATGCCCTGACAACAATACAGAAGGCCCTAGCAACGCCCTAGCTGTAATGTAGTAATTACATCCTAGCAACGACACTAGTAATTGCCTAGCAATCAATACTGTCACCTGCATAGCAAAACCTAACAGTAGGGAAGATCATAGGAATCAGCTACTATGTAACAATACCCTAGAAACAATTGCATAGCAACACCTTAACAACAATACAGAACACCCTAGCAATGCACCAGCATCATGTAAATATTGCAGACATCATATAAGTCACATTTCAAGTCAAGTCACATTTATTTATATAGTGCTTTTTACAATAGAGATTGTTTCAATGCAGCTTTACAGAGATAACAGGAAAATAATGCAACAAATTTTGTTTCCAGAAGAAAATAGCGTCACAGTTCAGCTTAAGTAAGTTCAGTGATGGTTCATTTTTGTTGTAAAAAAGTTATTAATTTAGTTCATTGATATATATAGCCGTTCTGGAGAAAACCGTGATGTCATCTTCCAGCTCAGTTCAGTTCTCATATAATGGTGTCAATGCAGGCAGATCAATATTATTGTTGAATATTAAATTAAATGTTAAATTTAATGTCCCCAACTAAGCAAGCCGAAAGCCAATGGCAACAAAGGTGAAAAAGACGAGGAACCAAAACTCCACCAGTGACAGAATAGAGAAAAAAACCTTGGGAGAAACCAGACTCAGTCGCTCAGTTCTCCTCTGGCCAACGGACGAGCAGTGTATGATTATGATTCAGGCAACATTACAGGTCAGAAGTCGGATTGGATTGGAATTACAGCAACTTCCCAGGAAGCCGCCACAAAACCCTATTCCATGGCAACAAGCCAAACACCTTAGAAATCACCTAGTAACACCTTAGAACTACTTTAACACCCTGAATAGCAATGCCCTGACAACTAAGAACACCCTAGCAAACATACTAACCACAATGTAGCATTACACCATAGCAACAACCCTAGTAAACGCTTAGCGACCATTATAACACTACCAACTGCATAGCAACACCACACAATAGACCCTAGCAACCAGCTATGTAACAATACCCAAGAAACCAAACAGAACACCATAGCAATTGCATAGCAACACCATGGCAACAGGGGTAAAAATCTACATATTAAATCTAGTTTCTATCTAAAACGTGTGCAGTAAATAACACGGAATTGAACACCTAAAACTGTAGTGTTTGAGGCAGAACACGCGTGTCACGTGAGTGGTTCTTCTCTAGAGGTCAGAGATGACAATGTGAACTTCCGGATGAGAGAAACTGAAGATGTGATTTGGTCTGGGAAATCTTCAGGGTTCTTCAGGAACTCTTGGCCCGTGGCGAACAGCGGGGAGCGAGCGCGCGTGTGTGTGTGTGTGTGTGTGTGTGTGTTTACTCGCCCGCGCGTTTATCTTCTCTACCTCTCGTCGAGCTAATGGCCGCTGCAAGCACTCGGGCCTCCGAGAGAGAGGAATAAACCCGCTGAGAGGAATAAACCTGCTGGGAGGAAAGACGAGGAGAGAGAAAGACCCTCGCTGTTTGAAACAAGAGGGCGAAGAAGGTGAGCCAAAACACGCCGGCAAAACCTGTTTATATTCCTCCTGAAGCGCCACGGTGTATCTCGAGCCAAAAAGTGGCTTACGTGCTGGAATCTCTCTTCATTTTCATAACCAATATTTCAGCGGCGCTCACACCCGGCCCCATGAGGTAGAAAATTACGCGATTTAGGGTTTTATCATCTGAAACACTGTTTAATTTTTTTTATTTTTTTTATTTAGACAGACAGTGATGCGATGGAGGGAGACCTTTATAAGAGACAACGGCTCTGTTCTCAAGTGAATACTAAAATATTCACTTGCGGATATAACAGTGTATGTAACAGCTATAGAAATATTTACATTTTTTATGGGTAGTTGCTTTATATATATATATATATATATATATATATATATATATATATATATATATATATATATATATATATATATAATTACTAAACACACCACAATATTAGTGACAACCAACTGACACATTAAAAAAGCAAATAGCAAATGCATCAGGTGGTGTGGTGTATTATTTAAAGGGACAGTGCACCCAAAAATGATAACTGTCATCATACTTACCATGTCAGTCCGGGTTTGATGTTTAAAAGCCTTCTGGGTAAAAGGCAAATGCCGCATAATTTATCTAAAAATATCAACAAGAAAACTATACTAACATATTTTTTTAATTATAATACAACTGTAAATGGTTGGAAAGATACAGGACTGGTAATTCCAGTATTAACAATATAAACCCCATAAACAGTAATCTGCATAATACATTAATGCCATGGAGCATTCTGGGAACTCAAGACTTGCCATGCTTTCTAATAACAAAGAACTTACATACTGAACACATACTTGTATTTACTTACTAAAATGCCAATATACTTATATAATGAGAAAATCAGTGACTTTGCAGCAAAGAAATGAAGATATGAGCTTGTATAATGCTTGTGTATGTTAGTGATTACAATACAAATTTATGTTTAGTTTTTTCACAGAAAAAAGAAAGAAAAAAGGCTAAATTGTGAGATTTTAGGCACAAAAAAATATATAAAAATGAATGTTATGTTGCTAATTATATAAAAATGAATGTTTCTCCATGCACATTCTTTACAAAACACCATTTAAATTTACCTGATGTTGTGCACCGATAATTAAAATTATTATTATTATATAATTTAAAACATGCTTATTTTTAAACTTGTCAGCTTTATATTGTCGTCTTACATACTGTTATTGAAAAAAGAGAATGGCAAGTGTTCTTTAATTTTTATTTTATTTTTATGTTTAAACATAAAGCCTTTAAACTTCTTGAAATCAGTGGTTACAACTTGAAAAAAAAAATTATTAGTTAAGTTACAACTTGAAAAAAAATATTGAAAATGTATATTTACAGGACCTTTTCTACTAAAATAAAAACATGTTTTGGTCCCACAAGCATGCTGGAAATCTGGAGAAAGTGCAGACGATTGGAGGAAACTCTTCAAAGATTTGTCACTTTAGCTCTGCTTTTCATTTTGACAGATCGTTTGCTCAAACTTTAGTTTCTGCAAAGTAATGTCATAAAGATTAAATGAGGACATTTTTAATTACATGATTTTTTTATGGCTACTGAAACAGCCATAATTCCAAATCCAAATCATGGAATTATACATTGAAATGAAAAAACAGCAAGTTCTGCAAATCTCTTTATCTGAAATGTTGCTTGAAGACAAACTTTTGGCTATGACCATTTTTTGAAATGGTCATAGCTTTCTTTAACTATTGTCAGTTGCGTCCAATCAGCACGTGTGTGTATATATTCAACAGTGAAGCGTTGGCTCTATTTATTTCCACCTTAGGAATTTATAACAAATGGATTAACATGTCTCTGTAAATACAGACTTTTGAATGCTTGTGTCATTGGCCAGGAGGGCCAAGGGTCCTAAGGGAAATTGTGATGAAAAAAATATATATTTCAATGATTTTGCGTTCTCTCACAAAATTATTGCAAAGAAACGTTGCATTCGCTCACAAGTTTTGTGTTCCCAGAAAAACGTTGTGTTCTCTTATAAAACTTTTGCCTTTCCCCTAGGGGTGTAACGATATTTGAACCGAACCGAAAAACCGCGATACACCACCCACGATACGTATCGCGATACTCTCATGTCGGACCGAACACGCCCCGCCCCCTGCTGCCCCGCCCAGCCCCGGCTCATTGCACCTCATGTGTTACGTGTACACAATGAATACAGGGCTGTTGCCTAACCACCATTAACCACATATAATCGCAATAAGCTCAGTGTTTTGTTACTTTTGATAATAAGCAAGGTGTAATCTTTCAAATTATGTCTATTTGATCACGAAATGCAAACAATAAATGCCGTTTTGTCGCTCTTAGATGTGGCGTGACAGATATCACTGTATGCATGCGGCAGCGCGGAGCGCGATCATCTCTTCCTCAGTTACAGAATAAACATGAATGGACACCCGAAGGTATGTTGAAAGATACAGTATACTTACTGAAAGCCATCATAACTCGTGTAAACACTCAATCAGTGTTTCAACAGCGGAAATACGTCAATAAAACGCTTAGTTTTTCACATAGCTTTATATTTACCTCAGGCAAGTCATTCAGTGTCCACAGCTTGCTGGTTTGCTAACTCTTTCACTAAATAAATGCTATATATTAGCCTATATATTATATTTTACTTAACCTGTTTATGATATCTTGATTATTTAAAGTATGTTTAAAATAGTTGTCATGAAAATAACAGCAACTGTGTAAATTATTATATAACAATAACAAATTAGAGTAAAAACATGTTAATGCAAAAATTGCCTTATGTGCAGTTTACATGTTTTCATACAATTTGTTATTTGAGTGTTGATTATTATTATATCATTTAGGCTAAAAGTCTAGGCTCTGTTGTTAAGCTTTAATGTTATAGTAATGTGCAAGTAAGGGCTGTAGTTTACAGCATTAGCAGATCATTTTGTTATCCTTGAGAAACGTTTACTTGTAATTGAATTAATTTAAAGACAAGGACACAATTTGTTCATTAAAGCACTGTTTAATGAAAAATAAAAGCAATTTTAGCTTTCTAAACCCCCACCCCACCGAAATGAACCGAACCGAACCGAACCGAGACCTCAAAACCGTGGGACGAACCGAACCGTCAGGTTTGTGTATCGTTACACCCCTACTTTCCCCAGAGAAACTTTGGGTTCTCATGTAAAAGTTTTGCGATCCCCAGAGAAACTCCCCAACATTTGGGAGAGAAGGCAAAAGCATTGACATCTCATTTTTCCTTCCATATGATTTCCCATCACCATGTCCCTTTAGGGGCTCCGTACATTCCCCACACCCACAACTGTTGAAGCCACTAGAATAAAAGAGAAATAAGAGCAGTTCAGAGAAAGATCAGAAAATGGCGCAATATGGCTGCCGTCGCATCATCCAGGTGGAGCTGCACATTGGTGGTGGTTGAGGAGATTCCCCGCTTCCATATGTGAAGCGCTTTGAGGTCCCAGAAAAGCGCTATATAAATGTAACAAATTATTACTATATACAAGCGAGCAGTGACGCGCTAAGTGATTTTCTCTAGCATGGATTTCTTTGAAAAAACACTTCTGCTCGCCTGTATATGGTATGTATCATAAATAAGGTGTATATGAATGTAATTCTTAATATCACTGTCTTCCTAAATTACAACTTGGTAAAATGACTTGCGGCGGAAGGAAAGGCTTGTATTGTCCACAAGGTGGGCAGAGACGTATAAGAGTCTGATATCAGGTGAAATCTGTCATGATTCTGCCATGTCTTTGATTTCTCTAGTCTTGTGGCAGGATCATAGCAGACCCATGTTTTGTATACAAGCACATGGCCTTTTGCTTGGGCCATGTGCTTGTGTTGTCTTGTTACGTAACCCCGCCCCCTTGTTATCATCGTCTTGTCATTATTGTCTAGTCAGTGTTACCTGTTCGTGTCATTAGTGTCTCCCTATTTGCTGTCTGCCCCTAGGTTCGTTACTCCAACCTCGTGACAGAATGAACCGACCAAAGAAGAACCCAGCAGAACGTTTGTCCTTCTCTGCCAAGCATCGTCCGGACCCCTTTGAAGAAGTCTGGTTGCCTGCCTACCTTCTGCCTGCCTACCTATCATTCCCGAAGGTCGAATGATTGGCGTCGCGACGCTTGGGGACCAGGCTGGTTCCCCCACGACTCCTGGCACTCCATCCTTCGGTCTTCGAGGGAAACGAGGGAGACGGTCCTCGTGGGACTCTCCTTCAGAGTCCTCGGCAACGGAGTCTATCCTGCCAGAGAAAGCCCCTCCTTCGCCCGACACAGTTCCCGCTGTGCTTCCCCAACCCGTCTCAGTTCCGGCTATGGTCTCTGCTTCCCGACCTAGGAGAAAGAGGAGGAGGAGGGGAGCCTTCCGTCCTACTGCAAGCGCTGTTCCAGAGCCCGCTACTACAAGCGCTGCCCCTGAGCCCGCTACTGCAGGCGCTGTTCCAGAGCCTGTTACTGCAAGCGCTGTCCTAGAGTCGACTACAGTCGACGCCTCTAACGTTACTGAGTTGGAGATGGAGAGTGTCGAGTCCGATTCGACTTCAGGGAGCGCTGGTTCCGGGGCCGATTCTTCATCAGGGAGCGCTGGTTCCAGGTCTGTTGCTGAGAGCCTGGTGCCTGTTCCTGCTCTTCAACCGCCTGTTACCCCACCTGTTTTGTTGCCTCCTGTTTTCCCAGTCAAGTTTCCTGTCCTGTCATCTACAGTACCTGTGTGAGTTTCCCCGGCCGTCCCTGTCATCATTAAGCCCCGGACTGTTTTCCCCAAGACCTCTCCTCGTGTTTCTCCGTCTAAACCTGACCAGAGTCCTCGTCCTCAGCCCTCATCGCGTGGACCCAAGACCCCCAGTCCTCCCATCCACCCTGGACCTCCCCCCATGAACTCCCCCTCCTCCTCCCCTGCGTTGTATTTTGTTTTTGATGTTTCACCCTAAACCTGTTACAGTTTATTCATGTATGCCGTTGTTGATGTTCGCTATGTTTTGTTGGTTTTTGTCCATGTCTCGTTCTGTCTTGCCTTGTACTTAGTGTCCCTTTGGGGAGCGTCTGGAAGCCGCTCCTTAAGGTGGGGGTTCTGTCATGATTCTGCCATCATGTCTTTGATTTCTCTAGTCTTGTGGCAGGATCATGGCAGACCCATGTTTTGTGTACAAGCACATGGCCTTTTGCTTGGGCCATGTGCTTGTGTTGTCTTGTTACATAACCCCGCCCCCTTGTTATCCTCGTCTTGTCATTATTGTCAAGTCAGTTTCACCTGTTCGTGTCATTAGTGTCTCCCTATATTATCCCCTTGTGTTTGCTGTCCTTTGTCGGTTCATTGTCAAAACTGTGTCAAGATGCTTGTCAAACGTTCTGTGAATCTTGTCTATCGTATCAAGCTGTGAGTACCTGTTGACCGTCTTGTTTTGTAAAGGTGTTTTATTAGTTTAACCTGTCTTGTTTTGCCCCATCGTGGGTTTTGTTTTCTGTTTTGTCATCAATAAACCCCATTTTGAGTTATTTGCTGTCTGCGCTTGGGTTCGTTCCTCCAACCTCGTGACAGAAATCTATGAAATTAAGAGGGATAACCATAAAAACACTCTACCGCAGTATTAACAACTTACTGTAGTTACTCTTGGTCTCATGGTCAGTCTTCTGGATGGTTTCTCCCTGGTGATCCACCACACAACTGAACTTGTTGTTCTTCCATTCGTCTGGAGAAACATGAAGGCTAGATGTCTTCTGGAAGGTCTCGTCCTCATTTGGCAGAAGATCTCCAAGATCCACATCCTCATGGTGCTCCAGTCCATAATAGTCACTCCTGATGGGTAGAAACCTGTGGCATGACACGCTACTGGAGAAGAGGGACTCTCCTGTACCAAAGACACTTCAGGAGCTGAAAAAGATTGAGATAAATGTGAGGAAAATATTAAATACTTCAGATCAAATCATTAACATTTATCCATGATTAACTTTTTTGTGCTGAGTTATTATGTTTTATATATAATGAAGCACTGTTGGAGAAAAGAAAGATGTGTTAATGACTTATTATAATAATAAATGGTTATATAATAAAATACTATAATAAAAAAAATGATCTACGTGTTGAACCAAGTGAATGTCTGAACAAGTACCTCTTGTCTCTAAATCTGCTCTTTAACTTCAAGAACTCCTTCAGCCAGTAAACACATGATCGTAGTATTGTTTCAGAAATTCAAGCTGTTCTCTGTCATTATTCCACTTCATCATTGTGGGAAATCCCTGTGCTACAGGTGTGATGCATCTGTCCTCCTTCAGGTCCAGCGTCATATAATCTTCTCCATCATAACCGTACTGATCAAACCCATGTGAGTCTCCAGTGTTATCATATCCACAGCCATACATCCTCTGATACGTATGAACACCTGAAGAAGAAAAGGGGTGGGGGAGAAAAAATTACAACATCTGCTCTTTTTAATGCACAATGTACTTTTTCACATTAAAAAATTTAGCATTATGCCTTTTTTTCTCACCATCTGACTGATTGAATCGCTGCATTAGAACATGAATGTTGTTTTTGTGGATCTGCTGAACTTCTTCTCTGATCTCAGTGTCTTCTGTCCACAGTTCTGTAGATGCAAATTCCTTCATCCAGTCCTGTTTAGGAATCAGCTTCTTTATATTACTGTCATAATAATCAATCTGATGATCATCCAGTGTCATTACAGCAGAAAACTCTGGAGTTCCTTCAATCGTCTGTCCATTTATTCCAGTGTATGTGGTCATAAACCTCTGATACTCTAAACTAACATTAAACAAAACAAAGTCATAAAGATATCAAACATGATTAAACACCACATACAGTTTCATCCTCCAAATGAATATTAATTGATTTTTTTTTTTTGGGGGGGGTCATCTGATGGAGTTTGAGGACACCATCGGGTCACTTGATGGAGTTTTTCGGTTCCTTGCCACTGTTGCCTTTGGCTTGCTCATTTGGGGATATTCAAATTAAATGACCCATCATACCACTGATCAGCTCTACCAAACTTGGATGTCTTTTTCCAGTAATAAACAAGCACTGTTAAGTTGTTTTGATTGATACTGTGAACCAGCTTTGATACAATCTGTATCGTGAAAAGCGCTATATAAATATATTTGACTTGACTTGAATTTGAGACTAATCCCAACTGAAATTCTTAGCTTACTTTTTATATACTTTTATATAATTAAATCTGTTCTATTCAAAATTTTACGTCTCTTCAACACACGGAAGTAGCTGAAGGCCATGCTGACGGAAAATACATCGTTCAATTTAAATTGCAAAATGAATCTCACTTGAATAAACAAAAGGAACATAGATGAATAAAATGAACTTCATTGCAGATGAAAATCCATGTATTTGACTGACAGTTTTTTGTGTAGTCGTCGAAAACCGTTGTAAAAACTCTTTAGCCTTTGCTACATCTGAATCAACAGGTATAACCAGTTATTGAGCGAGTTACGACAACCTACGAATACAAGTTTCCTCCCTACACTTCCGTATTATGGCTGTTTCTCTCGAGCTGCAGTGATTACAGTTCAGTAACCAGTTTTACCTGTTGATTCAGATGCAGCAAAGGCTAAAGAGTTTTTACAGCGCTCTTCTGTAACTACACAAAGATTTCAGGGTCAGAATTAATGATTTTCATCCATAATGAAGAAGTTCATCATTTTCTTCCTCGTTGTAGGCCTACCTTTGGTTTACTCAGGTGAGATTAATTTTGTAAAGTCATTTAAATGATGAATTCTCGGTCAGCAAGGCGTTCATCTACTTCCGTGAGTTGAACTGACAGAAAATAAGATGTTTTAAATCTGATATGTAATATTTTCTCAAATATCTTTTATAATAGCCAGGCTCATAGAACTACCCAGCTAACAGAATTTTGTTATCAGAACGTTCTCCAAATATTCATGGTTCATAATATTATATTCATAATATTGTTGGTTCTGGGAACGCGAAAAATGTCCAGTTTTCTTGACGTTAGAGGAACGTGTTTTAAAAGGTATAATGTTCCTCAAACGTTCTTTAAACGTAATTTTCGATTAAAAAATTCAACATGATAGTAATGTTGATTTCTAACATTCCAAGAACATAAAAATGTCCAGGTTCCTAAATTTTGCTACACAGCAAAAACTCCAGAGTGTTAAAGTGTTAAAATTTGGGTGTTAAATTAACACTGAAGAGTGTTAAAGTTAATGTGCTATTTAAGTTATTGATTGAGTGATGATTGAGCATTATTGAAGACACCTGATGATAACAAGCAGAATCACTGAAGAAGAAAACTCAAATTGTAGTCACCATCATGGAGATCAGTGATTGGTTTAGTTGGGCAGTTGACCTTTACATGTTTAACTTTAGATTTTGTTTGGCTGCTGTACATGAGTTATGACAGCCAGATGAACAAAGAGAAAAGGTGATCTGATGGTGTTGGTTATGTTATAACGTGATCATAATTTCACTTTCGTATGACCTGAATCACTGAACTCAAGTAGTCCTAATCTCTGATTAGAATGTATATTGGTCATTACAGATTCAAAGTGATTCAACTTTATAAATTCCAGGTTGTTCAATATAATCTAAATGATTTCTTAAAAGTTGTTCTGATAAAAAAAAAATCTCTCTTTCAGGCACACACAGACATATAGATTCAGTGTATGAATCTCAACAATGGTGACAAAAAGAATATTCGATTAGGAAAAGGACATTCCTAAGACAATTCAGATCATAATTTATTCATACCGCAATGTATGATGGGAGCTATGAATGAGTTTTGATTGGTGGCACCCAGAATGCACTGCAATGTGCTTTATTATTGTCACCATTGTTGAGAATCACAGGCTGATTATTGATATCTGTGTGTCCAAACAAATTTCCAGTTTCAACGACTTTTGATCAGAACAACTTTTAAGAAATCTTTTGGATTATATTGAAAAATCGGGATTTTATGCTGTTAACTCACTTTGAAACGATAATGACCAATCTACATCTATGTCAGAGTTTAGGACTAAATGAGTTCGGTGATTCAGGTCATATGATTGTGAAATTATGATCACGTTATAACATAACCAACACCATCAGATCACCTTTTCTCTTTGTTCATCTGGCTGTCATAACTCATGTACAGCAGCCAAACAAATTCTAAAGTTAAACATGTAAAGGTCAACTGCCCAACTAAATCAAACACTGATCACCATAATGGTGACTAAATTAGATTTTTCTTCAATAATGCTCAATCATCACTCAATCAATAACTTAAATAGCACATTAACTTTAACACTGTTCAGTGTTAATTTAACACTTTAACACTCTTGAGTCTTTAATACTCTTGAGTTTTTGCTGTGTAGTAACATTCAGGAAACTGGACATTTTTATGTTCTTGGAATGTTAGAAATCAACATTACTATCATGTTGAATTTTTAATAGAAAATTACGTTTAAAGAACGTTTGAGGAACATTATACCTTTTAAAACACGTTCCTCTAACGTCAAGAAAACTGGACATTTTTCACGTTCCCAGAACCAACACTGAATATTTAGAGTTCTTATAACAAACGTTCTTATAACAAAATTCTGTTAGCTGGGTAGTTCTTATTGTTTCTGTCCTGGGCTGAAAAGCAGGATTTATTTGTTGAAGCTGCACTGAAATCGTTTCAGTATTTTCTAATGGCATCGTCGATCTGTGTGACGCAGGCTGGTCAATTTAAACAGCAAAACTATAACAAGTCTGATTATAGTCCTGTATGAATGACTAAAGTTATGCACATTTTGTAGCTAAATGAAAGAAAATACTTCCTCTGCGGGTGTTCTGTGAAAGATACACTAGTTATCTGTGCAAAAGTTATTGATTTGAAATGAAAGTTACGCTCATCTTTTCCTCCCTATAGTGCCGTAAATCCGAGTAAAACGGCTTCTGGAACAAGAACAATTGTAGGGCGATTAAAGATTACGAACAAATGTGCACAGATAAATAATTCATTTATGATAAATAATACAAAATTATATATAAAAAAAACAAGAATTGCACATTTTGATTTCATAGTGAATTAAAAGGAAAAAAACTGAATGAAGTGTCTTGGTTACTAATAGTAATTTGATTTATGACACTGTATTTGTGTGTATTTACCAGTTTGGGAGCTTTGTGTTGTGTTTTTAGTGTTGTTGAATGTGTGTTCAATGTTTGTTCAGAGTTACACCGGTTTATGACCACATACACTGCAATAAATGGAAGGATGATTGAAGGAACTCCAGAGTTTTTTGCTGTAACAACACTGGATGATCAACGGATTGATTATTATGACAGTAACATAAAGAAGCTGATTCACAGACAGGACTGGATGAAGGAGTATGCATCTGAAAAACTGTGGACAGAAGACACTGAGATTAGAAAACATGTACATCAGATCTACAAAGACAACATTCCTATTATAATGCAGCGATTCAGTCAGACACATGGTGAGAGAGAAAATACAGTTATTCCCCGATAATAAGCTGCATTGCTGTATAGAGTCCAATAGTCTGGTTCTGGAAGTAAAAACTCCATTCATTTTCTTCATAATTTTTACTTTTATTTTTAACTATATATTTTAAACCGTTAAAGACAAGCCTACTGTGAACTGAGGTTGTTAAACGATGGTATTTATGTATGCTGAAGCTGCCAGCCCGCATTCTTTCAATTTTTTTTTTAAATAATCAAAGGAATGTATGTTGAAAACTACATTACCCATGATGCTGTACAGAAAATTCAACCAATCAGTCGAAACAAGCAAAACACCCCATAATAACTTGTTAGCCCCGACCACTAATACAATATTTCAACTCAAATCAATATTTCATGTCTAATTATACACTTGAGAGGCAAGTAGGTGTGTAATAAATGGGATAATGTAAATCCATCCAGTCAGTTGTTATCACAAAATAAACCCTGACAGGGTGATCAGGAGGAGTCTTGTATCACTCTGAAGGAGTTTATTTGTACATCATCTCTTACTTACACTTCATTTATAAAATCAAAAAGTTAGCTTGTATGTAAAAAAAAAAAGAAGAAGAACAGTATCCCACTCTCTCTTCCAGGTGTTCATACGTATCAGAGGATGCATGGATGTGATTATGATGATGAGACTGGAGACTCACATGGGTTTGATCAGCACGGTTATGATGGAGAGGATTTCATCTCACTGGACCTGAAGGAGGGCAGATATAATGCATCTGTACCACAGGCCCATCCTACAGTCATGATGTGGAATAATGACAGAACACAACTTAGATTCTTACAAGAATACTATAATTATGAGTGTGTTTACAGGCTGAAGGAGCTCTTACATTTGTCTAAAGCTACTTTTGAGAAAACAAGTACAGTATCAGAGTTACCAGATGATTATTTATTTCGGTCAAACTTTAGTTTAGGGTCCAATTCTCACTATTAACTATGACTTTTGCCTCAATAAACTCCTAATTACGTATTATTAATAGTAAGTAAGGTTGTTAAGTTTAGATATTAAAGGATGTAGAATCATGCAGAATAAGGCATTAATATGTGCTAATATAATTCCTAATAAACAATATACTAGTAATATACACGCCAATAAGCAACTAGTTAATAGTGAGAATTGTACTCTAAACTATAGTGTCACCATTTTTCTTGCATGTGCACATCCAGATAAACCATGTTTTATCAGACAGCTTGATAAATCTATGCAGCTACGTTCACACCGGACGCGAATAGCGCGTCAAATTCGCGCCTACCGCGTCTAGTTATACGCTTGACAACTTTGAACCCATTCGCGCGTCAAGAGCGAAATTGACGCGCGTAAAAAACAAAACTTTGAAGCGAAATTTACGCGCGTCAGAATCGAAACCCGTTAGCGGCCATCTTTTTTTATGTTGATCGAGCATTCATCGAGAGAGTCACCGCTATGTATTTGCTCTGAATAGCATATATTCTGAATACGAGAGCAGAACGGCGGCGTAGGGGTCATCGTCGCCGTATTTGTGTCCACCAGACCATTCAAAGGCGAACCCAGTGTGGCAAGTTTCACCATTTGCTCGCTCCAGGAGCTGTGCCTGGATGACGGCCGCTGTCAGCGGTACTTCCGCCTGTCCCACGCCCAGCTTGATGACCTGTTGTCCCGCATCGGACCGAGGATCACCCTCGCCCTCATCCACCTAATCTGTCATTTATTTTTGTTTTGATGATAAATGGAGCCAGCCTCCAAAAGTGATTATTCTGTCCTGTGATTTTTCTCTCTCTCACACACATCACTGTCCAGACACGAATGTTGGTTGTCTTTACATTATAATAATATTTCATATAGGCCTAATCTAGATATGGAATAAATAGCATTCAATACAAAATGAATATGTCTCATAGGCCTATATTGAAATCAAGTTTTATGTGATAAAATATTTGCTTTGTTGTGTATTAGAACTACATTAGAACCACCGTCAAATTACAAAATAATTTATTGAAGCATCCAGATACTTCACCACGTGACAGCAGCAAGCAGCTAGGTACCTGATTGGTTAACGCGGCGCGAATTGACGCAGAAGTTCAGATTTTTCAACTCGGGCGGCAGACGCGAATTCGCGTCAAACGCGTGAATGCACAAAATGCACCATTCGCGCGTAACGCGCGTCACGCGCCAGACGCTCCGCGCGAATGAAGGCCAATTTATACTTCTGCGTCGAGTGTACGCCGTAGTGTACGGCGTACGCTACGCACGTAGGCGACGCCGTCATGAGCATTTATACTTCTGCGTTTAGGTCTGCGTTGCTCTGCAGTACAGCGCCGAAACGCTAGTTGGCGGCGGAGGGTTTTAATATTCCACTGTGTTTAGATTCCTCGCGGCAAGAAGAAGAAGATTCCTCGCGGCTGTTTTGAGTTTAGGTTACTACAAGCAATGTCGACTGAAAGAGAGCAGATCATGTTGGAGTTGGAGCTTATCGAGGTGGAAAAGGTAATTTTTTTGTTTTTTTTTAACAGTTTCGCTGTACTTAGAATTTAAAAATGGCGGGCAGTGCAGAAGAACACGCCGGAAATACATAGGAGGAAACGCGATGCTCCCAAGCCGACCAATCACAGATCTTGCGGTCCGCGTCGTCGCGACGTGTAGTTACATTTTTGAGGAGGTGCGCGTCAGGTTACGGCGAAGGGTACGGTGTATGGTACGCGTCTGTGCGTATGCTACGCCGTACCTACTGCGCGCACCCGACGCAGAAGTATAAATTGGCCTTGAGGCGTATTCGCGTCTACCGCGCCGCGCTCTACGCCTCACCCCTCATTTACACTGCACACGTCTGCGGCGCGTTACGGCTGCGACACGGCTACCGGAGCTGATCGCGGCCATCCTAGTCAATGCGTGTGTTTACACCGGCCGCGAAGCGGCGCGTTTCAGAAGCGGCTCTCCGCGCCGCTTCGCTAAATATAGGCGCCTAGTCTATTTTTGACGGACACCGCGTCCAAGCCGCACCGTAAATACAAAATAAAAGTCAAAAATCACTGTCAATTTCATAATAAACACCCTGTGCAGAATCCCAATTGTATTGCACACCAATATATCCTTGGTAAAATCCATAGACTGTAGGTAGACACACAAAAATCCAGAAAAACCACGCCGGATAGGCAAATCACTTGGTCTCGCGCATCCAGTCGCTTCGCGTCTGAAATGCTCCTGGTGTGAGTTGGCACTGTTTGAAGGACGGAATAAAACCGTCTCACAGCCGTAATGCGCCGCAGACGTGTGCAGTGTAAATGAGGGGTTATTCGCGCCGCAGGAATTTTTTACGCGCGTAAAGTCTTGTTTATTCTCGACGCGTCCGCAAGAGCGCGAAGGCAAAAATGACGTCATTGCGGTGTGGGCGGTCGTGCGCGTTGGGTGCGTAAGACCCCATTTCGCCTGGCGGTGTGCACGGCACTTTTTGTAACATCGCGCGCGGCGCCGCATCCGAAGATGAACGACTTCGAGCCGAATCTGGCCGAACTGGTACATCTGTACCAGCATGTTTATGATCCTTCTATACACAGAGACATTTGCATTGATGGGCGACCATAAAAGCCTCTCATTTTGTGAATACGAATACATTTGCATTAAGCACCCAGTTTGCACTTGTCTAAACTGCTTATATTTACAAAATAAGCCTACAATAGCAGAAGTAAGCCCTGCTGATGAAATTAAGGTTTAAACACTCTTCAATAAGGCTTCAGTTGTTTAACTAGTTAACATGCAGTGAAAGAACAATAAACCTACTGCATTTATTACTCTTTTTATATGAATCAGCAATTAATAAACTACTAATAAACAGCAAACTACTTCTTCACTGCTGATTCCTGGTGGTTTAGAGGAGAATTACTCGGAGTCGCCCCCTGTCGTTTCACAGAATAGGACAACGGCGAGCGCGTCAAGTATAAACGAGTATAAACAAGGCTTAACGCGTCTTTGCATTGACTGACGGTAGAGTTCCACGTTTTGCGACACGACTGTAGCGTGGTGTCGCGACGCCTCCCCACATTTGTACTTTGATGGGCGTTCCTCAAGTTTACCGCTATGGGCGTGGTTTTGAGCCAGCGCCAGTCTAGAACAGAGGACCTGCGAGAGACTTCCCCCCGTCTACATATGCTCTGCTATGCTCAACGGAATTCATTTGCATAAAGGTGGGCATCGGCCAGCTTTTTGACGCGCAGCATTTTTCCAAATG
Organism: Rhinichthys osculus; assembly: GCA_029959095.1. Taxonomy (NCBI): domain Eukaryota; kingdom Metazoa; phylum Chordata; class Actinopteri; order Cypriniformes; family Leuciscidae; genus Rhinichthys; species Rhinichthys osculus. Next base: position 3,307,772 of record JARWKJ010000020.1, on the reverse strand, counting down.
AAGCGCCGCCTTCCCGGGATGCTTTGCGGGCGCGTTAAAGTCGCGTGACGTCACCCATAGGAATAAAGTGGAGCGCGGCGCAACAGAAGTGTCGCACGGACAAGTGGATCTGCACCGTTAACATTGAAATCACTCGCGCCTGACGCGCTATTCGCGTCCGGTGTGAACGTAGCATTAGAGATTGTTAAACTGTGATAAGTAGCTATAAAGTGCATTTGTTTCTTTCTCTGTTCTCAGTTTTGTTCCCTGTTCTGTGTTTACTTCTAGAGCCTCCTGAAGTGTCTCTGCAGAAGAAAGAAGACTATTACACATGTCACGTCACAGGCTTTCGCTTCAGAAACACAAGCATCTCATGGAGGAAGAATGGACAAGATCTGAGCGATTATAGTACATTAGTGGAGTCTGGAGACACACTTCCAAATGAGGACGGGACCTTCCAGAGGACTGTTACCCTGTATGTCCTTCCAGACGAATGGAAGAAGAACCGGTACAGCTGTGTGGTCGAGCACAAGAGTTTGACTGAGACAATCCAGAAGTTTCTGATGGTAAATAAGACCAAGTGGAACAGTAAAAAACCTGGCTAATTTTTCTACATGTATATTTTACTTACTTTAGAGGCCAAACACATGAAAATTTACTGTTTTCTGTTGTTATTCTTAGGTTTGTTTTTGTTGTATTGTTTTTTTTTTTACAATATTCATTGTGTTTTTCATTCATTCATGTGTGTGTTTCTCTGTGTGTTCAAGCATCCTCATATGCTGCCTACGCTTGGTCTCATTATCGTGGTTATTATAAATATTGTAGTTATTCTTCACTGGACTGAACGAAACTCTGGAACTCGAAGCTCGTAAGTACTAATGACCTGTTGTGAGCTATAATTCCCATCATAAGTGCAAATGTTTTACATGTGTTTCTGTGTGTGGCGATACAATGAAGAAGAGTGCAGTGAATGTGAACCTGTTGCTGTTTTATCAGTTCTGTCATGTTTTTATTCTCTAAAATGATCAACCTATAAGAATTCTGTTGGTGTTGGTGTGTGTGTGAAATCATATGTGAATCCCTTGATAATGTTCTTTAAATTTCATTGAAGCATATTACACCTGTTTATCTCTCTTCACAGACCCCAAGAAAGACGATCATATATTTCAAAACTAAACAGAACAGAGAAGAACAGGCACCGGCAGAGGCTATTGTAGGATTTTATAAATGGTGGGGCACAGCGAGGAGCGGAGCGAAAATATTAAGCAATATTAAGCACGATTTAGAAAAATCTTTGCAATGCCCAGTGCCCTAGATGGTATTAAATGTGGCACTGAACAAAAGCCTGAAAGTCATTTTGTATTTTACATGGACAGGACCACACAGTTGTGTTCTAATGTGACACTCACAAAATAAGTTTTGTTGAGATTATTACTTTTTGTTTTCTTTCCTTCTATATACAATAGTATTTTATTTTGATTTATGTAATTTAATATTAACGAGAGGGTGCCTCCGTCATGCAGTGCGCGCTCCACACTTCGCACAAACCCTTGGATATACATCAAAATCTTGTGTTTATTTGTGATTATCTAAGCCCTGAATTATTATTGTCTAACCTGTATTATGAATGACATTTGACGAATTGCTTTGTTCCTTTTTTGGATAAAAGTGCCTTCTAAATATGTAGCCTAATAAATGTAGCCTAATAAATGTAATAGGCTATAATAATAATTATTATTATTTGCGTTTATAACTATAAATGACTTCACTTAAGACAGTAATATGTTTATCATAAAATAATTGATGAATGTACTATTTTTATATAACCTTTTACAGTTCTGGAAAATGAGTTTGTGTTATTTTTCTTTTTTTTTTGTATGAGAAGTCTTTTTTTGCTATTCTATTATAGCCTAGGCCCAGGGCCGGCCCGTGGCATAGGCGGTATAGGAAAATGCTAAGGGCGCCACCACTCAATAGGGGCGCCAAAATGAGTGAACGAGTGAATTTTTTTTATTTTTACTAATACTATTTTAAAACCATTAATTCGAAATACTACAAAATAAAGCAAAACAACTCCACAAAAACTTAACTTAGTCCCCGGTCCAGCGCATCAATCTTCCCCCGCCCAGCGAGTGCTTGAAGTCCGTCAGAAACAGAGCGCCCGCGATCAGTTTACTGTTGGTCATTTGTTGTGTAGCGTCGCCCCTCGCCGCATCCAATGTAGACAGCATTGCTTTCGTTTGAGGACACTTAACACACTCAAGCACTAGACACGGGCCTGGCAGCTCGCGCCAGCTCGAGACACGGTGAAAGTTACCTCATTGACGGATGGCCGAATTTTCATGACACATTTAAATTAGCATTATAGCCTGCGATAGATACAGTGCCAAAGAGAAGAAGCTACAAGGGGATAAAGACAGAGGTAAAGTGATGTAATGAATGAACAGTTTATCTAATTGCATAGTAGTAAGATACTATAATTTAATGGCAGTTATTTTTACCTTATAACTTTATGCTAACAGTAGTTCTGAGTTCTTCAGAGCCCCCAGACAATGCGATTTGTTACAATCCAACGCATTCTCATCCCAAAGCGTAATATTTTGACTCTTTTGCCAAAGCGTCTATATCCAGCGCATATGGCACCCTTTAGCGTCAATATAACACGCTTCGGTTTTGGGTAGGTTTAGGTCTGGGGTAGTGTTAGGGTTAGACCACTAGGAGGCGCCATATATCTGCGTCTCATATGACGCTAAAGGGTGCCATATGCGTTGGATATAGACGCTTTGGCAAAAGAGTCAATATATTACGCTTTGGGATGAGAACGGGCTCTACAATCATGTCAGTCTTTTTTAGACGCATTTACTATCACTTTTATTAATTAATGTTTTACTATACAGTTGTGCAGTTTTAAGGGGGATATATGGCATTTTTTCAAATTGATTTGCCAAAATTATTAACGATATTTATAGGCTATAGGTTTATTATGTTTTATGTAAAATTCACATTAAAGAAGACATTTTGCAGTTTCATTACGAACCGTGCCATAATTTAGTGGAAGATTGCTGCCATCAACTCCCAAACAAACACTTTTGCTAGTGCTCAATGAATAGTTTGTGCATGAATGACATTTGGACGATGACATCACTGTTTTATCCAGAGCAAGCTATATATGAGATAAATTAATATTTTTTTTACAACAAAATAAACCATCACTGAACATACTTAAGCTTGATTATGACACTATTTTTTTCTAGATCTGCTGTACAGGAGAAGCAAACTTTGTTGCATTATTTTCCTGTTATCACTGTAAAGCTGCCTTGAAATAATCTGTATTGTAGGCTAAAAAGCGCCATATAAAAATAAAGGGGACTTGACTTGAATGCTAGATGTAATGCTCTTGCTATATATATATATATATATGACTAAATAATCACCAACACAATGATGGGGTGAAATGGGCTGTAATGCATGGGGCACCAGGTAAAATCTTGCCTAGGGCGGCAAATTGGTCAGGGCCGGCCCTGCCTAGGCCTACTGAGCTCCCCCCCCCCAAAAAAGGACTTTAAAGATACAAGTACCGGGTTAAATGTCGTCTTTTTAGAAAATTCAAGAAATTACAAAGAACTGATATTTACAAATCTGAGAGTGTGGATTAGGATATCGTGGGTATAGGCCTACAGTTTATTAATCCGTGGGCACGATTTGTTAAACCGATCGAGGGAACAGTTTGTACTCAACCGTGAGTAGGCCTACGGTTTATAAACTTGAGGGGACGGATTGCAAAACCGTCGCCACAGATTTTTTTTCATTTAGGCTATTTTATTTTTTCACAGACGCTCCATATTATCTAAATGTTCCGGGTCAAAATGAAATGCAGAAATCAAATTTCGCAAAGTTGTAGGCCTATGTCAATTAGGCCTATTTGACTTTCAATTAAATAAGCAATAGGCTATATAAGGAAAATAACTTTGTATGTGAATATTTTTTCACCAGTCTAAAAACTAATAAAGAAGAAAGCATGTTTTTCGTTTTTCATACGAGTTAAAGGAAAAACGAATAGACGCAATAGCCTACACGGACCCCAAACACACGCGCCTTCCTAAGTCAGGTGACTGTAATTGCGCAAAAACTGTTTCCATTGCAGTTTTGCGAAATATTCCTTTTTCGAATTGCCTGAAAAACCACCTCATGCGAGCGTAAAAACTTTTTTGCGATAAATGGGAGTTTTTGCGAAATTGACGTCTTTCCATTGAGCGTATTTTTAATTCGCAATTTGCGCAATTTGAAGGGTAATGGAAACGCGGCTATAGACATCATAGAACTAGACGCCCTATTGGCCGCTGTGGCGCAAGAAATGCGGCCGCCATCTTAAACCGGTCATACTCCTATTTGCGTTGCATAGCAGCAGTAGATGCCAGAGCACTGTGCAGCATATTCCTGCTCAAATCGGCGGACCATCACTCGGGAATTACTTTTCACAAGTAAGATTTAACATTACCGTATATATGGACTAAAATGACTGAGGCTGAGGGTTGGTCCCCCAATTGCACTTTATACTTCCCGAGAAAGCATAAGCTATATGTTCATCATGCGCACTTTTGTTTTGTGTAGTGAACCTCTTGAATTCAAAGAGAATAAAATAATGGCAATGTAGCAGACTTCAAAATGGTAACCTCCGGACACCACAGAAACACGACTACACAATGAATGGAATGATGGACACGTGGGATTTATTCACCTTTAACAAAGTAGTGAGGCAAGATTAGCATATAGACATCGGAAGGCCTAACGTTACTCTCTCATTCCTCTGCTTCCCCGTCCGCATACACCATGCGTCTGAATCAAGCGGCAACCTCCCTGTCTGTCTCTTGAAACCAACACAGAAGTGAATTAAACTGCAATTCATCGACTGGCCGCTTGAGGCTGGCAGCAAAAGTGAGTCAAATCATTATCTCCCCCATGTTTAAATGCCCAACTTTACAGCAGAAAAAAAAAAAATATTTACTAGGGGTGTAACGATATTTGAACCGAACCGAAAAACCGCGATACACCACCCACGATACGTATCGCGATACACTCATGGCGTACCGAACACGCCCCGCCCCCTTTTTGTTACTTTTGATAATAAGCAAGGTGTAATCTTTCAAATTATGTCTATTTGATCACGAAATGCAAACAATAAATGCCCTTTTGGCGCTCTTAGATGTGGCGTGACAGATATCACTGTATGCATGCGGCAGCGCGGAGCGCGATCATCTTTTCCTCAGTTACAGAACAAACATGAATGGACACCCAAAGGTATGTTGAAAGATACAGTATACTTACTGAAAGGCATCATAACTCGTGTAAACACTCAATCAGTGTTTCAACAGCGGAAATAGGTCAATAAAACGCTTAGTTTTCCACATAGCTTTATATTTACCTCAGGCAAGTCATTGCAGTGTCCACAGCTTGCTGGTTTGCTAACTCTTTCACTAAATAAATGCTATATATTAGCCTATATATTATATTTTACTTAACCTGTTTATGATATCTTGATTATTTAATGAATGTTTAAAATAGTTGTCATGAAAATAACAGCAACTGTGTAAATTATTATATAACAATAACAAATTAGAGTAAAAACATGTTAATGCAAAAATTGCCTTATGTGCAGTTTACATGTTTTCATACAATTTGTTATTTGAGTGTTGATTATTATTATATCATTTAGGCTAAAAGTCTAGGCTCTGTTGTTAAGCTTTAATGTTATAGTAATGTGCAAGTAAGGGCTGTAGTTTACAGCATTAGCAGATAATTTTGTTATCCTTGAGAAATGTTTACTTGTAATTGAATTAATTTAAAGACAAGGACACAATTTGTTCATTAAAGCACTGTTTAATAAAAATAAAAGCAATTTTAGCTTTCTAAACCACAGTTTCTCCTTCCACGTCGATTAACGATAAAGGTAACTACATGATGCTTTTTAATAGTAGGCTACTGTAAACGCTTATGTTAGAGCAAAGCAGAATAAAGATGTGTAGCTTTTTTTTTCTCTTCCGCCAGTGAGAGACGGCCTCATTTAATCAAATTTCTTAAGAGTTGCACGTCTTGCAACAAGTGTAATGGTTTATGTGTTTATTGTATGGGTTGCATCATTCATGGTAATAGCTAACAGAAAAGGCAGTAGCAATAATAAATATAGGATATCTGATATTCGAAAAAAAGTCCCCATACCTAGTGCCCACCCATTGAAAATAAATGCCCCCCTGCTGAGAGCAGTCTGGAGCCGGCTCTGGCAGCGCTGCGTTACCTCACAAGTTTAATTCGTCTAATAGACTGACCTGTGTGAGTAATCCAGCACTTGCGGGTAGTTCGGTAGAATTAAATGTCCTCATTCTTTTATATCCGCGGTACTCGCGTGTGATATCTGTCTCTTTAGCAATCGCGACCTGCTTCATACCACTGTAATGTTAAAAAACATGAATGTTTGCACTCATCCATAAACATTATTAGATCCATCAGCTTGACAGCAAGTCCCATCATTCACCTCATCACTGCGTCATCAACCTACGCCTTTGTTATTGTTGGAAACTGCGCCCTCTTGTGAAGAAAAAATCGTACATATTGTGCCTTTAAAGTTCTGCATAATAAAGGGCGTGGCCACTTGAGTGACAGGAAGATTGCCGCTGATGTCACTACTAGCCGTTTGTCTGCTGTATGTTAGCGTCACGTCACCTCAGCTAATTCCAGCTGCTGAATTTAGCATCTCCGCCGTGTTTGCGCTTTTTTTCGGGATTATTTCATACAATTTACATATATCTTTGCCCGCGCCGTTAGATTCCGTCGTTGTCGCGTATCGAGAGAACAACCAGCGCTGTATTGCAGTTGTTTTCCTCTGTGAACATGCACTCATGTCTGACAATTTCGTTGCTTTTTAGAGTTTTCATATTTAAAAACGTCTATAGATATAGAGGGCACACTCATTCTGCGGTACCGTTGATCTTACGGAACAGATATACTATATATGCTTATTTAACTTTTTAGTGTTAAATAAAATGTACTGTCAGATAAAATCCTGCAAGTGTCAGTGCTTTCTCTCCGTCCGTGCAGTAAATGCACACCCTTGAATGAGCGCGGCTTTCTAGCGCATTTATTTGAACTTCTGAGGTAATCTCTTTGGTTTGACTGATTTGAGAGGCGGCCAAAATCAGAATTTAAAATGCACTGAATATGAATAAAGCTTTCTACGAACTTGACGTGCGATGCGGCGCTGACTGACATGTATGTGGATGAATCACTGTAACACACACACACGCTCAGATCAATATTGTAAGTTACTTCATGATAATACATTTTTAACTAGCATAATAATAATGTATCACGATACAAATAGTAGGGCTGTGACGGTATGGGATTTTTTCTTACCGCGGTGAAGCAACAAATCTCGCAGTTTGGCGGTTAACCGACAACACCCCTAACTCAACTAAAGGATTTAGTTTAGGGGTAACTAACTCAACATTTACACTCAACTAAAGGATTATTAGGAACACGTTCAATTTCTCATTAATGCAATTATCTAATCAACCAATCAAATGGCAGTTGCTTCAATGCATTTAGGGGTGTGGTCCTGGTCAAGACAATCTCCTGAACTCCAAACTGACTGTCAGAATGGGAAAGAAAGGTGATTTAAGCAATTTTGAGTGTGCCATGGTTGTTGGTGCCAGACGGGCCGGTCTGAGTATTTCACAATCTGCTCAGTTACTGGGATTTTCACGCACAACCATTTCTAGGGTTTACAAAGAATGGCGTGAAAAGGGAAAAACATCCAGTATGCGGCAGTCCTGTTGGCGATAATGCCTTGTTGATGCTAGAGGTCAGAGGAGAATGGGCCGACTGATTCAAGCTGATAGAAGAGCAACTTTGACTGAAATAACCACTCGTTACAACCGAGGTATGCAGCAAAGCATTTGTGAAGCCACAACACGCACAACCTTGAGGCAGATGGGCTACAACAGCAGAAGACCCCACCGGGTACCAAGGTTATTTTCGTAAACGAAAACTGAAACTAAGACTAAAACTATTGGTCAAAAAACATTTTCGTAAACTGAAATAAAATAAAAAAATTCATAATAAATGAAAAACTAAAACGAAACGAAACTAACAACAGTTACTGAAAAACTAACTGAAATAAAATAATAATGAGCAAAAATAAAAAATTGTTTTCGTAATTAATAAGCTCTTTACTTTGGCGGAAAATCTGACCTGGCTGTTTAGGGAAATGCCTGGCGCTTCACCCATGTGAAGTTCCTGAGGCGATTTACCGCGTGTCGTGACGTGCTAAATGAAGGACCGTAACGTAGAACACATCGTAGAACACATCGGCTGTTCATAAAGGATGCGTTTGTGGCAGTGGAATGGGAAATAACATAAGGTAATGAGACGCAAGTTGAACTTCTTTTAACTTGAGCGCAGCGTTTTTAGAATGCCGTTTGCAATGCGCGGGTGCAACAGCAAACAAGTCCGTCAAGCACAAAAAAACTTTAATGTACTTCTGTATGTTTGAGATATCATGTTTTCATTAACGTTGACAATGTAGGGATTCTAGGAAATACCAGGACACGACACACCAACTAGCACGCGCATACAGACACACACACACACACACACACACACACACACACACACACAGACAGTCTGGTCCACTATTTTTGGGGACTCTCCATAGACGTAATGTTTTTTTTTTATACTGTACAAACAGTATATTCTGTCTCCTTACACTAACCCGACCCATCACACACACACACACACTATACACAGACCCCTAAACTTGCCCATCTCACACACAACTTTCTCAATTTTTACATTTAAAAAAAAAAAAAAAAAAATTCATTCTGTATGATTTATAAGCTTGTGTACCTATCCCAAAGTGACACGAGTCCCTATGTGTCTGTGTGCATTCAGGTTTAAGTCCCCACCAGGATATAAAGACATGTACACAGTGCACACTCACACACTGCATAAATACTTATTATTTAATTACACTGGCTTCACAGCAGGTTGTGTTGGCTGTAGTCAGATGAATTGAGCTGTTTTTTTTGTTATGTTCCAGTGGCCACTCTGCTACATGGACAGCTGAAAAAAAGTAAACTATGTTTAACAAGATTTAATCTTTAATATGAATTAGTTTGTCTGAATTTTTCATATTTGTTTTCTTGTCTACTTTTAAGTTCTATTTATTTGGTGCTTTGTTCAATCTCAAACCATTATTTTATTTGTATTATTAAGATGTCTGCACAAGAGTTAACTGTAATCTGGGCAAACATTAAACTTTGCTGTGTTATGTTAGCTCTGCTAAACTATAATTACTAAAACTAAAACTGAAACTAAATAAAATAAAAACTAAATAGAAATGTGTTTGCAAAATAAAAACTAAACTAAAACTAACAATACCATTAATGAAACTAACTAAAACTAAACTTAAATTTAAAGCAAAATTGAAAACGATATTAAATAAAAACTAATTTAAAAAAGCAAAACTATAATAACCTTGCCGGGTACCACTCATCTCGACTACAAATAGGAAAAAGAGGCTACAATTTGCAAGAGCTCACCAAAATTGGACAGTTGAAGACTGGGAAAATGTTGCCTGGTCTGATGAGTCTCGATTTCTGTTGAGACATTCAGATGGTAGAGTCAGAATTTGGCGTAAACAGAATGAGAACATGGATCCATCATGCCTTGTTACCACTGTGCAGGCTGGTGGTGGTGGTGTAATGGTGTGGGGGATGTTTTCCTGGCACACTTTAGGCCCCTTAGTGCCAATTGGGCATCGTTTAAATGCCACGGCTTACCTGAGCATTGTTTCTGACCATGTCCATCCCTTTATGGCCACCTTGTACCCATCCTCTGATGGCTACTTCCAGCAGGATAATGCACCATGTCACAAAGCTCGAATCATTTCAGATTGGTTTCTTGAACATGACAATGTATTAGTATGGTGTTCCTAATAATCCTTTAGGTGAGTGTAGATATATATCCTCTCCACCAGTAAGCTGGTGTGTGTGGTGGGCGTTCTGGCCCATTGCTGTTGCACATTGGTGGTGGTTGAGGAGATTCCCCCTTCCATGTAGAGCGCTTTGAGTACCCAGAAAAGCGCTGTATAAATGTAATGAATTATTATTATTATTATTATTATCATCATTTTCACTTATTAGAAGGATCTTTCTAGGGGGGATATAATTATTATAATTTTTATTTTTATTACTATTATTATTTTTTCCAATTCATATTTATGTTTTTTTTTTTTTAGCTATTGGATTGGGGGAGGGGGGAGATGATGTAAGGGATTAATAATGGACAATATCTTACTGTCTACTGTTTATGATGTCTTATTCTGTACTGTCACTGAAAACCAATAAAAAGATTTGGAGTAAAATTAAGCTCTGAACTCAAAAACATCCACTCTTGCTGAAAAAACAAACTTTGCCCTCAGACATCACACACAAGCCCTCACAAACACACATACTACAACAGTCTTACACACTGGTGCAAAAAATTAAAAACAACATTTCTAAAACTGGTAAGTTTTACCAGTTTACAAGTCCACCCCCCACCCCAACACAAACCTTTTCACATGATGAACACAAAAGACACAACCAATGAATAGATTGGTACATTTTTATTCATTCATGCACCACACAGTACAACACATACACAAAAAAGAATGTATTCAGCCTCAGCATCCGGTCTTTGGTCTGGTTCAGGCCAGAGAATCTCGTCAGCATCACAGGCTATATTGGCTTAGCCAAGGAGTGGGGGTGAAGTCCTCTCGCATGCGTTCCCCACTGGCACGCATCAACTTCTTACATTTCATCTCGGACTCCTAGAAAATAGAAGTTCTGATTACTGTAACTGTAACATATCATTTTTACAAAATGAAAGCATTCAGAAAAATCTATCTGTATGTGAGGTAATTTGATGCATTTCTTTTTATTACAGTAGTATAGTATTGAACAAAGTGAGGTTCTCAATAAAAAGGTACCTCTTCTCTTGAAACCCGCTTTCTTTAACGCCAAGAAATGTTTCAGCCAGTAAACACACTCATTCTCATAGTATCGTTTCAGCACTAGATTTATTTCTGCCAGGGCATTATTCCACTTCTCCACTATTGCCTGTGGTACATGTGCAGTGTATCTGCCCTCATTCAGGTCCAGTGAGATGAAATCCTCTCCATCATAAGTGTACCGATCAAACAGTTTTGATACGTCAGTCTCATCACTATAATCACATCCAGAGCACCTCATATACATATGAAATCCTGAAGAAGAAAGAAAAAAAAGGGAGAAGGTACAACTTTTTGTTTACTGCACAAGTATGGGCGTTTCACGATATAAGATTTTTTATTTTACAATAACAATAAAGAACACAATATGTATTTTGTGTTATTTGATCTCATTTCTGTTAATAAAAATATGAAAAAAGAAGCAAATTACAAAAACTAGGCCAAATATATTATAACTAAAATATTAATGAAACAAAACTTTTTGTGCTTAATGACACTTTTTAACATCAAACACGTCCCAAATTCGCCCATCCGCCCTCTAAAAGAGTTTCTCTTCAGGATATATTGAGCTTATAACTATATATATATATATATATATATATATATGAACAAAGTAAAGTTTTCAATAACAAGGTATACCTCTTCTCTTGAAACCCGCTTTCCTTAACGCCAAGAAATATATATATATATATGTAAGACTGGAAAAACTGGTTGAAGAACGACCGCTGCTCAATAAGACAAAAGACCTTGCTGGAAATGAACATTTGACCTCCCCCTCATGCAGTCTCACCTAATCTACATTTCATTCTCTCTCTCATGCACATCTAAAACTCACACAAGAATACATATGGTTTAATGAGAATGATTATCATTGAGTAAAATACATGTTTAGTATCATTTAAAATGTCTCAGAGTGACTGGTACAAATGTCTCATTCCCAAAGAGTAAAACACAAGGTAATGAGGTTTTTAGAAGTTTAGATAAACTGGCACACAAAGGAAGATAGGCAAATGGTCCTCCTACCCCCAACAGGTGTAACCTCTGAATGCAAATTACCATTGTTAGCATGTTTCCATGAGAAAGAGATTCTGGATATATAATGGAGCAGCCCGTGAGAGCGGCCGAGACTCTCAGCCTTATGTATTTCCTAATGTCGGGTTCGCATCTATTCTCTTTATTCTAGAACATTCTATGTATTGATTATCTTTGAATTGATTATGAAATTGGCATAATACATCTACCTGACATAATAAATTGTAAACGTTTGATTTTATTCTAACAAACTTTGTTATTATTTTCATTAAAGAGTTAAAAAGAATAGTCAAACGTTCGCTCACATTTAATGATGCACAGATATCATTAAAACCTTTTCATTTATGGAGTCAGATGAAATTACGAGAAAATACATATGAGAAAATATGTGTGTATATATAATTGTATATTATTTTATATCGTGGTAACCAAATATATCTTCATACCTCCCAGCCCTATGCACAAGGTAATCGTTTGACATTTAAAATGTATAAAGCATTTTAACTCAGCACCTGAATGATTGAATCGCTGCATTATAACAGGAATGTTGTCTTTGTAGATCTGCTGTTGTTTTTCTCTGATCTCAGTGTATTCCTTCCACCGTTCTGAAGTTTTAAAATCCTCCATCCAGCCCTCTTTGGGAAGCAGCATCGGTATGCTACTGTCGATCACTTTTCCATCCAGGAAAGTTTGAGCTAAAAACTCTGGGAGTTCTGGAGGCTGTCCATTATATCCAGTGTATGAGATGATGAGGCTGTGATACTCTGAACAAACATTGAACAAAACAACACAAAGACATAAAGCTCTCAAACACGGTTAAGAATCTCATAATGTCAAATCAAATAACTATAAAATACCATTATCCAAATGAATATCACATTAATTTGAGACACCAATCCCACTGAAATTCTTAACTTATTCTTTGATATTTTAATCTATTCTATTACAAACATCTTATGATTTTTGTGTTAGTAGTTGAACGTCTTGCTGACAGAGAATTCATCGTTTAAACTACTGTAAAAAATGAATCTCACCTGAGTAAACCAAAGGTACGCAGATGAAGAAAATGATGAACTTCATTGCTGACGAAAATCCATGTTTTTGAGACATAATTGTGAAGTGTAGTCGTCGAAGAGAAACTTTACTGAGCGAAGTTACGACAACCTGTGAGTAAAAGGTTCCACCCTTCCGTATTCAGTTTGTTTCCACCCTTCCGTATTCAGTTTGTTTCCACCCTTCCGTATTCAGTTTATTTCTCTTTCGTATTGAGGCTGTTTCTCTAGAGTTGGTGGCATCAGTTCAGTAACCAGTGTTTCCTGTTGATGTAGCAAAGGCTAAAGAGTTTTACAGCGCTCTTCAAAATAGAATTGTGTGTCAAATACATTAATTTTCATCCGCAATGAGGTTAATAATCCTTTTCTTCATCTACATGCCTTTGGTTTACTAAGATTAATTTTGTGATGTAATTTTAACTACAAATTCTCTTTCAACAAGGCCTACTTCCGTGTGTTGAACAGACAGAAATGAAGAGTTTTCAAATCTGATATGTAATATTTTCTCAAACATCTCGTATAATATCCAGGATAATAGAACTTTTTCTTGAACTGAAAAGCAGGATTTTGTGAAGGATTTTTTTGTAACAGATAAATAGAAAACTAAAAGTATCAGTAAATATTAAATGAGTATCACCTGAGTAAACCAAAGGTACGCAGATGAAGAAAATGATGAAATTATATTTGACACACACTTCTTTATGTGCAGTTGTTGAAGAGCACTGTAAATCTCTTTAGTCTTCACCACGTGTGAGTCAACAGGAAAAAGTGGTGATATTGTGGAGAACTGAGTCACTGATGCTCTCGATAAATACTCTCGTCTCAATACAGAAGTTTAGCTTTTACTCACTAGTTGTCGTCGCTTTGCTCAGTAAGTATTTTTTGTTTGTAGGACAGACAATTGATAATTTAATTTTTATATGTGCACATCCCTAATAAACCCTTGTTTTAATAGACAGCTTGATTAACTTATTCAGGCCAACATTACTTTATGAGGTTGAACTGTGATCTTCAGTTCCTTCCATAACTGCAGCGTTTAATCTGTTGTGGTTTTACACCTTTTTTGTGTCGTTTTCTTTTCTCAAAATGACAAACAAACCGCATAGATTATTTTAAAAGCGCTGTGATGAAATCACAATATTCAAGGTCAAAACTTCTCAGTCTTCGGCCTAAAACATTGAAATGAACGTTCCTTATGAAGCTTTGAGTAAATGTCAAATTGGCTTTCTCACAAAAATGTTGCACAAACCTTATCGCATTTTTACATTACAAACACTAATTGATAAATATGTGTAAATCAAAATAAAAGGCTAATTTGATTTCAAGAAAGCATTTGATTCAGTCTGGCATGAATGATCACTGTAAACCCGAATAAGTTGGCACAACTCAAAACTTTAAGTAAGCAGAACTGACATATATTTATTTTGTATTTGTACATTTGAATTGTTCTTAACTTGAAATGTTTAAGTACACTAATTCATACATTTAACATAAAATTTCATGTAATCTCAATGTGAACACTTTTATTAGTATAAACTTAGCTAGCTTTAACAAGCTAGTTTGCTAACATACTATTTTGTTAACATCTTAACAATAGTATGCTATACAGTAACACTTTCAGCAATATGAAGGTTTTATTTGCTCTCAAATCAAGCTCATGCACCACTTGTCACCATGATGGGTAACTATCCTAAAACCAACATTAACAGAAATTCTTCTAAATTAGCATAACGAAACATTAATCATTACTAAATCACCCGCTTAACATTAATCTTGCACAAAAAAACATTGTATTAGACTTAATTTTAGCATTTACTCCCTTTCGAGTGCCATCGGCAAAGCATGCTGGGACATATACATCCCAGCCTTTTCAGTTAAACTTAAGTTCGTCTAAATTAAAAGAAATAATTTCATAAAACTCAAAACAATGAAACAGTTCAGTTTACTTAAAATATATCCATTCTGTGAACTTGAAAGAAAAAGAAAGTGCTAAATACTCATAAAAGTTAATTTGACTGAACTAATTAGTTTAAGTTTTTCCTACTCAAACCAATTAAGTATTTTGAGCGTTAGGGTTTACATTTATTGACCGTGGGATATGGGAAAAATTCTATGATTTGATCAAATCAATGTACACAGCCAGCCAATGTGCTGTTAATATTAGAAACCAAAGAACTGCGTGGAGTGAGACAGGGCTGCCGTTTAAGCCCCTCCCTATTCAACATTTACATCAACCGATTGGCCAATATATTAGAGCATGCTCCCATTCAAGGTCTCTCTTCTACACGACAGAGATAAAGGAGGCTTTCACACTGGAGAAAATTGGTGGTGGTTGAGGTGATTCCCCCTTCTATGTAAAGCGCTTTGACTGCCGAGAAAAGCGCTATATAAATGTAATGAATTATTATTTTTATAAACTCTTTCATAGTTCCTAGAACTATTGGCGGGAGTTCACGGAGTTTGGCGTGTTCGCACCGCTGGAACTAGGAGCGATTTTAGTCCTAGGAACTCCTTTTAGAGGAACTAATTTACTCCTACTTCAGAGTCGGTCTAAACCAGCGCTATAGGAACTGTCCATGACGTTAGTGTTCGCTGATTGGCTGAACGCTCGTGAAACACCAGCAACCGCCATTTAAAAAAAAGGCAGTGTAAACACACAGATTATAGCCTATATATTTACTCCAGAAACTAACTCTACGAACATGTAAAACAGTGATAGATGAAGCTCTTAATCTTTACGCTGAGGAGAAAATCTAACGCAACTTTGAGTAAACCAAGAGAAACCGATTATGTATTTCTGATGAGCAACTGGACATCAACCACACGGCAAACGCTAATACCTTTTCATTACCGTCTACTATCTATGTATAATACTTCCATCTAATAACGTATTAGACAGGTTTGTTTGACAGATCGTAAACTAATGAACATGGAGAATGTGAGCTCAGTCGTTCTCAGCGCCGTCAAAATAAAAGTCACATCAACAACTGAAGTGAAATCTTACGTCACTTCAGAGTTCCTACTGGCGGTGCGAATGCAACCAGGAAAACATTCCTAAGGGAACCATTAGTTCTCGGGGAATGACCCTGCTGGCTAGTTCCTATAACTACCCGGTGTGAAAGCGCCTAAAGTGTCTTCTCTACGCAGATGATCTGGTTCTCCTGTCGTCCACTAAAGAGGGTCTTCAGGACAGCCTGGATCTGCTGGAGGATTACTGTGAGTCCTGACCGTCAACCTCCAGAAAACTACAGTAATGATGTTCCAGAAACACTCCAGATCTCAGGGACCAACACACACATTCACACTATCACACAGAACTATTGAGAGCACAAACATACACTTACCTCAGCCTGAAAATAACTCCAACTACTTTACTTTGGCTGTGAATGAACTCAAAGAGAAAGCTCAAAGGGCTTTTTATGCCATAACAAGTTTGATTACAATTGAAAACCCAACCCAAATCTGGCTCAAACTTTTTAAATCAATAATTGCATTATATGGCAGTGAAATGTGGGGTCCTCCTATAAAATTTGATTTCTTAAATTGTGAAAACTATTAATCCGTAACTATTAATCCGATTGAAACACTTACATTTACATTTAGATTTCTGTAAAAGAATACTCAAAGTCAAAAGAAAAATAGCAAACGACGGATGCAGGGCAGAATTAGGCCAAATACCCTCTCCGTCATCCCAAAAAGAGACATCAAATTCTGGAAATACCTAAACACAAGTGACCCCGACACACATTATTACATTTACAAAGTCCTAAAACACCAAGAGCTGAAAACAGCGTAGCGAGGAGTCCCTGTGACGTCACACCCGCAGAGATCAGCCAGCCTCTGGACAATCACACACACACATTCAGCCCACACAAATTGTTATGTTGATTAATCGACATTAATCAATTTGACAGCAATTTTAAAACAAAAAACAACTTTTATAGCATTAAAACCAACATGTCCTGAAGCTGAAGTATTTTGAGCGCCCCCTGGTGGCTGGCTGCAGTATAGGTCATAAGCCCCGCCCTCTCCATGTAATCCAATGGGTCCCGAGTCTAACTAAAAAATCCAATTACACTTCAGAATTTTTCCAAAGATGGTTTCTGTAATTTTATGTAGCTCTTATCACGTTGATTTACGCTCAAGTGTTCGTTTTTCAATTAAGTTTGTTTTAAGTCAATTATTTGATGCTATAAAACAGGGTTTGGCGTCATGATTGATAGCTCTGCTGGAGATCGAGTCTTTGGACGGGACCTTGATACTTCACGATCACTAATGCTCAGACTCGGGCTTCAAATCACATATTTAAAAGTACAGTGCACCCAGAAATGAAAACTGTCATCATACTTACCCTCTTGTCAGTCCCGGTTTGATGTTTAAAAGTCTAAAAATGCAACAATTTATCTGACATTATTAACAAAAAAAACTATAACACCATATTTTTTAATTAATACAACTTTAAGTGCATAGAAAAGAATCAGGACTAGTATAAACCAAGTATAAATGACAGTATAAACCCTTAAACAGTAATCTGCATAATACATTCATGCCATGGTGCATTCTGGGAACTGAAGACATACCATATTTATTAGTGTGGACAACAGCTCCTGCCAAAAGATAAGACTTAATAACAAAGAAGTCACATACTGAACTCATAAGCATACTTGTATAAATGCACACTATTAACAACTTTGTTTAGAAAAAAGTTGAACTGAACATGTTCTTAAATATTTTATTGTTTATTTTTTTCCATTTGAAACTCAAAATAGCTGTAAAACTATTAGTAATCACTAAACTTACAACTTGAAAATAAATTGTATATTTACAAAAAAAAAGTGACATTTTCATTTAAAATATATACAAACACGAGTGGTGAAAGACAAAATCACACACAGCAGTGAAACATCAAAGGCGTCCATTACACCTGATATTAACACAAGTGCCACATCTAGACAGTCTCTGGATGTTCTTTAGCTGTTTGCATTCGCACTTACAGTATACTGTACATCGATGTGTCCTCATTGGGTTTTTATAGACTCAACGCCACACATATGTTCTTTTTCTTTATTTGTTTGGTCATGTCTTGTTTGGGAAAACATTTTTATGGTGTCCACACTTATGATTATTATTCAACACTGAAACATGTTTTGGTCACACAAGCATGATGGAAATGACCTGAAGATTCCCGGACTGAAATCTGGAGAGATTGCAGACGACTGGAGGAAACTCTTCAAAGACCTTTATCAATGAAAATCTGATCTTCACTTTCACAGGATACCGGCTCATGCTTTGGTTTCTGCAAAGTAATGTCATAAAGATTAATTAAATTAGGATATTTTTAATTATAGCATTTTTATGACCACTGAAACAGCGTTCCAAATTCCAGATCAAACACATTAAAATGTCTGTGTAAATCCAAACATTTGAATGCTTGTGTGATTGCTGAGGACATTTCAATCATCCTAAAGCTGAAAGCACTTAAATGAGAAATACAAGAGCAGAAAAAAATACTTGTAAACATATACTTACTTTGGACTTACAGAATACAGCACCAATAACCAGGACTATGACTTCTATCACACACACCAGTGTAAGAAGCAAGTATGCATTTGTAGGTCCTTAAAAAAATAAAATAAAAATGTGTAAAAAATAAATACAATAATATACAAGTAAGAGTAATACAAGGCTTAAACAACTAACTGATGAAATAATAATCAATACTAATAACAAATTATTAGTTAGGTCCAGGATTGATATCATTAACAAACATTTTTTTAATTGAAATAAATATGATATCAAATAAAATATAAATATTTGATGAAAAACAAACGTAAATTACAAATGTTGCCTTCACTCTAAAACGTTTAACTACGATTTACTGAAACATTTTTACACAAAAAAAAGTGAGTACATTTTAAAGCTGTGAAATCAATTTAATATAGTAAATGCAAGTAAAAAAATTAAGTAATTCCGAGTAACTGCATCTGGTACATTAACAAATCAAATTTAGTGGAAATAATTTAACATTTAAACATAAAAAAAATATATATATATTTATGAGTAGGCCTAATATTAACTGTTTTTATTATGAGTAATATTAACATTTTTATTTCCTCTAAACCTTTGTAAAATAGTATTCCATACAACAACCAGCAGTATACATGACATTGGCCTTTATTGTCGATGAGTACAACAATATTGCATATTTTACACTGTTTTAACATGTATACAATATTACCTACATTTAAACTCATTTACCAAATATTTTATAAGTAAAAATGAAACATTTAAACATTCAGGTAGCCTTATTCAAGTGTAATCGACCGGTCTGTTATCCAATAACCACCGGATCAGCGCTGGTTCTCGTGCCGGAGATGGACTCGCGCTCTGCGGGGGAACATCTAACTTTAGACCGCCGTCCCGCGTTTCACTACCGAAAGATGCTGCGGCGCGACTCCAAAACCTGCCAATAAACAAACAGTGCACACTTCTGAGGACATTTTATCATCCAAATTAATTATATTCATTAGCATTAGGAATAAAGTCGTGTGTTTTATGCAAGGCGTTTCAATCACGAGAAAAGACAGGCGACACAAGTTTGGGTGTCACATTACACCTCTGTATGTTGCTTTGCATTAAATAAAATTATTTAAAGCACAGTAATGATTTTATAGATAAAATAAAACATACACAAACCTGAATTTTACAGAGGAAATACACCAATTCTGGGCCGCTGAGAAGAAAAGAGGAGAACTGTTCTGGAGTGGAGACTGAAGAGTTCAAACAGCCCGCGCTCACTCAACCGTCGTTGAGTTGTCGTCACGGCAGACGGTGGGGGAGGGGTGCATTGTTTTAATTGAGTAAACTTACTCAATTTATTAAGTGTGTGTTAAATATATTAATAATATTGTTTAATAATCAGATCAATTCTCCATTCTCAAATATTTTGATAGAAATTTCACAAATATATTAAGTTTATTTAAAATAAATAATTGGTTAGTCAAATACTAAATTATTTTAGTGAGAAAAAAAAACGTATATAACTGTAAATTTTAGACAAAATTAACTTTTGGATTTTTAGTCAATTATTTTGGTATGTTCAACTCAAACCATCAAGTAAATTATATTCAGAGATTTTATTAAGTTAATAAAGTTAATACTGTGATATTTAAAGCCTCTGAATTATTTTTTAGAGTGTTGGCAAGTTAAAGCACTGCAATTACTAACTGGTGAAAGACAATTAAAACTGAATTAAAACCGGACATTAACTTGCAAGAATCTTCTGAAGCCGTGTAAATGTTATGTTTGAGCAACAGTCCAAAACCTGGTGCCTTATTTATATACATGAGAATAAACCTGTTTGCATAGTGCACTGAGATGAACTTACATTTAAATGAACAAACAAACAAACAAAGTTATCATATTACTTTAGAAGACTTTATATACAGCCCACAAGTCACATAGACTCATTTCAGAATACTTATGTTGTGTTCTTGTCTTGAGAAACTCTTTTCCTAAACACTTTAAAGTCCCTGTAAAGTCAAAATTAAGTATGTGTTTTGAGTTTGTCACACCACAGAAAAATGTGTTATTAGTCACCCAGCCAAATTTGAATGATAAAAAAAGCCAGCAAGTACATAAAATAAGCTATCAAAATCTTGAAAAAATGAGCAGTAATCTCTGCTCTCAAACGCTGGGGGCGTGTCCGCTGGCTGCGCTGAAACCACGCCCACTCGCGGGAAAGCTGCCGTCGTCGACTCGCCACACTCAACTTTACAGCCGGAATGGATGCACGCACTGCCGATGATGGGACCAGTTGTCGGCGCGACGGGAGGATGAAGGCTGAGGCGGGAGTCGGTTCGGCCCCATTCATCAGTAACAGCGGATTATCAGTGAATCCCAGACAGTTATCTCCGACGAAAGTTTATAAAACTATCCCGTGTAAAATGATCACTTACAGAGGCGGGTTTTGGCGGTGATCCTCAGCTCTCCATCAAGGTTGGCTCTTCACAAAATTAATCAACTTCTTCTTGATGTAATCGTTTTTCGGAAATTTAAATAAGGACACCGATCTGTTTTGTACGTGATCCGGTGATCGCATCCAGGTAGTACGCATTTCCGTGACGAAGACATAGCTAGCTAGCAATCTGTAGGCTGTGTTACTAATAATAATACTGACAGTAACTCGCGATTGAGCGGCAAACTGATGTGAATATGCTCTATAATATTGTTAGGAGCGGCAAGCCTCAGCTGCTCCAGTGCGTCATCAAGTAGGGGCGTGTCCATGAGCTCAAGGGCTCCAGTGCGTCATCGAGCCCTGTTTTAGCCCCGCCCAGAAAATCCGGAAAATAGCAATGGTGAAAAACTGTTTAACGGTCCAACTCCACAAATCAGTACTTTACAGTTCACAGTCTTTGTAATATGTTTTAGCAATACATTTCTAACATTTATAATGTGTTTATAATTTTTTTTTTTAATTGCCTTTACAGGGACTTTAATGAATGAACAGACATATTGCTGTATGTTGTCTTTGTGTTCCGTAGAAGAGAGCCGCACAGGTTTGGAATGACATGAGAATGAGTTGATTTTCAGGTGAACTATCCCTTTTAACGTGCGATTTTGATTGAAAAAATATCTATTTAATAGATTTGCCCAGTGTGATCTTAAAGAGTTAGTACAGTCAGAGACAATGTATATAGAGACATGCCACTTCCTCAATCCTCAATACATTTACATTTACATTTAGTCATTTAGCAGACGCTTTTATCCAAAGCGACTTACAACTGAGGACTAAACCAAGCGAGTCATCGTGAAGAGGCAAAAACAACGCAAGAAGTGCTCAAAATACAAAGTTCAGACATAGCTCGGAGTAGCATAAGCCAGGCAAGCAAGGATTTAGAGGAAAGGATGGAAAGCCAATCGTCTGCTTTTAACAGTCAAATGGTAAATGGACTGCATTTATATAGTGCTTTCACAGACCCAATGGCCACCAAAGCGCTTTACTTTTGCCTCATATTCAAGCCGGGAAACATGTAAGCCTATCGTCTGGTTCCACTGACGCATGCGCACAGTTGAGGTTTGCGACATGCGTAGTCAACGTATGCGACATGCGCATGCATAGTAAACGTATAACCTGTGGGCAAAAAGGCGTTTTAAACCTTATTTTGGGGCAAAGTCATCAAACTTTTTCAGCGATTTTTATCATATTTTACTGCTGTTTCTATACAAGCAGTTTTTATGTCCCGGTGACCAGTGAAAGTGCAGTTCTGACTCTCTGCCCATTCATTTAGATAGGAGCCTGGTCTTGTTAGTCCGAAATAGCTGCCCGGAGGCGTTGCCAAGATGGCGGCCGAGTGGCACGACTTGACTAAAATGACTTTGGTGCAGTCTAAATTCTGCCATTAATACTCGCCCTCATGTCGTTACAAACCTGAAAGACTTTCGTTCATCTTTGAAACACAAATGAAGATCTTTTAATGAAATCTGAGAGCTTTCTGTCCCTCCATTCAGATCAAATGCCCATTAGCCAGATGTGGTAAGGATAGGATAAACTTTATAGCAAGCACCATAAACCCTTTACCGCATTATTAATAACAGCTTACTGTTGTTGCTCTTGATCTCATCCTCAGTCAGAATCTTCTGGATGGTTTTTCCCTCGTGCTCCACCTCACAAGTGAACTGGTTGTTATACCATTCGTCTGGAGAAACACAAAGGGTAGATTTTCTCTGGAAGGTCTCGTCCTCATTTGGCAGAAGCTCTCCTAGTTCCACATCATTATAGTGATTCACTCCATTTCTTAACCAGGTAATGCTCACTCCTGATGGGTAGAAACCTGTGGCATGACACTCTACTGGAGAGGAGAGATTCTGCTGTAACAGAGACACTTCAGGAGCTGAAAGAGATTGAGAAAAATGTGAGAAAAATATGTAATACTTCCAATCAGATCAGTTACATTTATCTATATGATTAACTTATTAAATTGTGCTTAGTTTTTATGAAGCAATGCATGAGAAAAGAAAGACATTAATGACTCATAATTAAAAAAAAAAAGATACTTGTTGAACAAAGTAAATTTCTTTACAACAAAGTACCTCTCCTCTCTAAATCTGCTTTCCTTAACATCAATAACTCTTTCAGCCAGTTAACGCACTCATATCGCAAGTATTGTTTCAGAAATTCCAGCTGTGTTTTATCATTATTCCACATCATCACTGTGGTTGTTGCCAGTGGTACAGATGCAGTGTATCTGTTCTCCTTCAGGTCCAGTGAGATGAAATCCTCTCCATCATAACCGTACTGATCAAACCCATGTGAGTCTCCAGTCTCATCATCCCATTCACATCCATACATCCTCTGATACGTATGAACTCCTGAAGAAGATTATGGGGTGGGGGAGAGAACAAAATACAACATGTGCTCTTTTTTAATGTACAAGGTAATCTTTGACATTTTAATGTAGTATAATGTTTTTTCTCTCACCTTGTGACTGATTGAATGTCTCCATTAGAACATGAATGTTGATTTTGTAGATCTGCTGTTGTTTTTCTCTGATATCAGTGTAGACCTTCCACATGTATGTAGATGCAAACTCCTTCATCCAGTCCTGTTTGAGAATCAGGTTCTTTATGTTACTGTCATAATAATCGGTCTGATGATCATCCAGTGTCGTTACAGCAGAAAACTCTGGAGTTCCTGCAGCCGTCTGTCCATTTATTTCAGTGTATGTGGTGATGAAGCTGTGCATTCCTGAACAAACATTGAACAAAACACAAGACATAAAGATATCCAAAACGGTTAAACACCATACAATGATATAAATTAAATAATTATAAAATAACCGCTATTCAAATAAATATTGATTCAATTTGAGACCCTAATCCCATTGAAAACATTTTCTGAGTGTGAATCCAGTTCTGATCTTTACCTTAGCAATTTTACCAAATCTAATTTCTATTTAAAGGTCCCCTGACGTGAAATTTTCACTTTCTGAGGTTTTTTAACATTTATAACATTAATATGAGTTCCCCTAGCCTGTATATGGTCCCCCAGTGGCTAGAAATTTCAATCGGTGTAAACCGAGCTTTGGCTATATCTTTCTCTCCCTTTGAGAAAATGAAAGCTCAGACGCGCTGATCTTGAATCCCCTCCTTATGACGTCATACGGAGGAAAGGTAACCTCCCCTTTCTCTGCTTTGCCCGCCCAGAGAATTTGGCTCGCCCATGAGAAAATGAGCTAGAAAGTAACGTTAGGTACGCGTGAGCACTATTTGAGTTTTTCCTCGAGAGATATCATGACTTGCAAACGAGCGAAGCATGGCAGTTGATCAGTGTTCGGATGTACAAATGAACACACAAGTATTTTTAAGTTCCTTCATCTGAGCCTCTGAAGAAACAATGGGTTAATTTTATTTTCTCTGGAAATGTGCTGACACAACTTCCCAAAGTTTTGTATGGTCCAAACATTTCACCGACGACTGTTTCCTCAACTTGGGCCAATACAGAGCTGGCCTCGATGAACGTCTAAAATAAATCGATCGAGCTACCAAGCAACACTTTCTGATGTGTAGGCTAATTGTTCAAGTTCAGACAGGTAATCTTTCTCTCAAAATCGTTCAATACTGTTTATGCATCAGTAAGTCAAGCCAGTGACTAAAATATCAACTTCACATCGTTTCTTTTAGTAGGATGAAAATAATCTTAAATTGTGAACAAATAATACAGAAAGCGATCAAAGAACAATCTTTCCACACAGCGCGAGTTTATCTGGACAACTCGTTATGAAATCAATGACGCACGTTACACTGCACAACGAAGCTCTTACTGTATTAGGTATTTACATCATCGTGTTTGCATTGGTGAAAGCATTAGAGAGTGCAGAAACTGAGTTGCAATGATAAGATCTTCATTCTCGCCATCAACACACTGTCCTCTGCTTGCTCAATGCTATAACGGCAACATTTTATGTGATGGGAATAGATCTAAATACTTTAAAAACTTCTCACGATTCGTTAATCTCGATAGCTGTAATAGTAAAAACGTATAATAGCTGTAGTAAAAGTATTCGAGAGAGTTTCACATGTAATATGTAGCTATTTCATATGCAAGCATGTCAGCCAATCACAGCAGAGGCCGGTTACACACAGCAGACACGCCCCTTCAAACAGAGCGTTCAAATCAGAGGCTAAAATCAGGCTAGGAAAAAATGCCTTTTATTTCTAAATTATGACTATTTTTGATCTAAAAAACATACTAACATTCTAAGGGCAACCCAGGAAACATTATAAAATAATAAAATAACCCCATGTCAGGGGACCTTTAAAACATCTCATGATTTTCTGTCAGTTCAACACACGGAAGCAGCTGAAGGCCTTGTTGACAGAGAATTCATCGTTTAAACAACTTAATAAATGAAACTCACCTGAGTAAACCAAAGGCACGCAGAGGAAGAAAATAATGAACTTCTTCATTATAGATGAAAATCCTAGTATTTGACACACAATTCTTTAAGTGTAGTTGTTGAAGAGCGCTGTAAAAACGCTTTAGCTTTTGCTACATCTCTGAATCAACAGGAAAACCCAGTTATTGAGCGAGTTACAACAACTTGTGAGTTAAAGTTTCCTCCCTAAACTTCCGCATTGAGGCTGTTTCTCTGGAGCTGCAGTGACGTCAGTTCAGTAACTGGTTTTACCTGTTGAATCAGAGATGTAGCAAAGGCTAAAGCGTTTTTACAGCGCTCTTCAACAACTACACTTAAAGAATTGTGTGTCAAATACATGGATTTTTATACATAATGAAGAAGTTCATTATTTTCTTCATCTGCGTACCTTTGGTTTACTCAGGTGAGTTTCATTTATTAAGTTGTTTAAACGATGAATTCTCCGTCAACAAGGCCTTCAGCTGCTTCCGTGTGTTGAACTGACAGAAAATAAGATGTTTCAAATCTGATAGGCTATGTAATATTTTCTCAAACATCTTTTATAATAACCAGGCTAGAACTAGTTAACAGATTTAGTGCTTGCTGAGCCTTTGTGCGCTGAAAAGCAGGATTTTTGTTGAAGCTGCACTGAAATCATTTCAGTATTTTCCAATGAAGTGTATTTGTCTCACGCAGGCAGGTCTATTTAAACTGCAAAATCTGAGACACTCGACTCGACTGAAAGTTATTCACATTTTACTGTAAATGAAAGAACAGGCTTGCCATAGGTGTTCACGGTTCTGTGAAGGATGTTTATCTTTATAAATGATTTCCATTACACGAGAGTAGATGTTAAAACGTCATGCTGATTTGTACTCGGCTTTCGCCAAGATAAGCAACACTTAGACGTAGCTTTACAGTAAACTATGCTTCTCCATCCATTTACACTTCTTTCCATATGGTGGTATGGCTCCCCTTCTGTCCGGCGTTAACGACTGCAGTGTACTTGGCGCGTCAGCACACACAATGGCAGCAACTACAGTGTGGTCTCCCTAGTGGACCAGCACGACAACCGTCTGGATTGAGCCGAGTAGGGGACATCTCTAGGGTCTTCAAGTGGGCACCTTCCGTCCTCAGTGTTTCGTCGACTAGCCCACGACACCTCAAGAGGGCTCGACAGTGACTCTGGCGTCCCAGAGTCACCCCCCTCCGTCCCCCACTCAACTCAGCCCAGCTTACTGACCTCTACATCCCTCCTGCTGCTGAGACCTAACCACTATCTCACAATCTCTCCGCGACCCAACCATACGCGCCAACCCGTTGACTAAGGCTGTCGAGCCCCACTGGTGCGTTAAAATGCAGTTTCAGTGGACAACGGTTCCGTATGGCATACCACCTACCGCAAAACACAATATCTTCCCAACCACCCGTCATTCACGCAATATCCACAGGAACGTATACAAACAAACCAACAGACTCTTCGAGTTTTCAAGAGTTCTACGAAACCGTAGCGTGGCGGCCTGTACACAGCCAGCTAGAATCTTTCCGTCTCAACCACAGCCAGTTGCTGCTCCTTTCTGCTGCTTCAGATAAGTTCTTTACTGTGCGACGCAACTCTTGGCCACTGAATCCGACGTCTCTGAGGAACCGGGTTGTAGAGTGTGCCACAAAACCTCGACAACCCACTTCCACTGGATAAACCTGGACTCTCCATCCTCGCTGTTCTGCTTCAGTGGCCAGATGAGCATACCGCAGTTTCTTCCTCTCATATGCCTCATCTACCGCGTCCTCCCATGGCACTGTTAACTCTATCAGTTGAACAATGCGTGCAGATCCAACCTTCTAATTAAATAATTAATTAGAAGGTTGTGGTTTGCTATTGCTATGTGAGTGACAGGTTCCCCCGCCCTCGTCATCAGAGAAAAGATGTCGCTGTTATTTTGATTCCAGGTTCCACATGAATTTAACAAAGTAATAATGATAAGTTATGAAAAATATAAAAAAAACTTGAATATTATCAAAATAAAGGTTTGCTTTTTTGCTTTTATGGTGACTTTTCATAACTACAGTTCCCTTTCAGTCGCTCACGTTCGACGTAATGTCGGCGTGACGACATAATTGAGACGAACTTAGGCCCACTTAGGCGAACCCTGTAGAGTTCCTCCGCACCCCTTCGGCAGTCAGACGTTGCGGAGCGTCTGACGCCAGGCCTAGTGCTCGTATGCTTGTGTAACTTGTGCTAGGCTGGGTTACATATGCGGCGATCCCATATGCGTATTCTTCCACGACCAGCTCCCTGCGGTGAGCCCGTGTCTTTCCCTTAGCAGAGTCCGTGCTGCCGTCACTGTCCGGTTTAGCCTCCCCCTTCTCAGGCTGGAGCCACCCCAGTGACATTCCATATGTTGCACTGCCCCTTCCGGCCAGTCCATATGTGTATCTCCACATGTTACCTCCCTTCGGGCAGGATGTGGCTTCCGTAGCGTCCCTCTCCCCTGGAAAGGCACACTTTCCCAGTGTTATCCAAGAGTTCCACTGTGTGGGTTATAAAGAAACAGCAGTTCGAATTCCCTCTACGCAGGCCTCTTCCGCCCCAGTCATGTGCCCCTGGATGTGGCAGCAACTGTGGCGTTTTCCATGGGATCCCAATTACGTCCTCACGTCGACGTTACATCGAATGTGAGCGACTGAAAGGGAACGTCTCGGTTACTATTGTAACCCTCGTTCCCTGAATGTTGCTGACCAACGCTGTATGGCCGAACACGTCTCGGCTCAGAAGTGTAAAACAATATGCGACGCACCTCCTGCTCGCGCTGCAAGCAGAGCAGCTGATGCAATTATCGCATGCCAATATGCATTGACTCGTTTTAATACTCTCGAAGTAGATTGGTCTCTCAAGGCGATCCCAATTACGTTGTCACGTCGACGTTACATTTCCCGTTCCCTCCTTCAGGGAACGAGGGTTACAATAGTTACCGAGATGTTTCTCCAGTGCTTTGAATGTGAGTGAGTTTGAGAATGGCGTCTTCTTGGCAAACGCTTTAGTCAGATTCAGGCCTTCAGCCGCTCGTTTCCTCAGTCCTCGTCTCCAGTCTCGCGACACTGCAATATTCTATTAAAAAAAATAAGAATTTTGATGTCGAAAGTTGGTGTCAAATAGTAATTTGATTTATGACACTGTATGTGGTGTTGAACAGTGTTTGGGAGCTTTGTGGTGGTGTTTTTGTGATGTTGATTGTGTGTTCAATGTTTTTTCAGAGTTACACAGGTTTATGACCACATACACTGAAATAAACGGACAGACGGCTGCAGGAACTCCAGAGTTTTCTGCTGTGACTACACTGGATGATCATCAGATCGATTATTATGACAGTAACATAAAGAAGCTGATTCTCAAACAGGACTGGATGGACTTTGCATCTACATACATGTGGAAGGAATACATTGATATCAGAGAAAAACAACAGCAGATCTACAAAATCAACATTGATGTTCTAATGGAGACATTCACTCAGTCACACGGTGAGTTAAAATGCTTTATTACGCGGCTGTCAAAAATGCTTGATTCTGATTGGTCAGTCGTGACATTCTGAGGTCTGTTATTCAAGATAATTACCCAGATAATAAGTCACTCATCCAGGTATTTGTGATGCGGATAGACGTGCTCGCTCTCGTTTCATTCAAACAGCCTCAGTTATCGACTATAGTTACTGTAAAATGAAACCAGAGGATTATGCTAATAGTGTTCAAGTCTTCATCTTGTTGCTTGAACAATTGTTTTGTACGTGGTCATGGATTATAAGATAATAATAATGATTTTCATGTATCTGTTATTTATGTGGTGAGAAGATATGTAATAAGTGATATGATTATAATATCCCTTAAATGTCCATCTTGTTCGTTAGTCTAGGCTTAAAGCTGCTTGCTAGGAACTGTAGGAACTGACTCGACTTTCATCGCATAAATGTCGACTTAAAAAAATCTGAAGTCGTTCAACCTCTGGTAATAAGGAGGATAGTGTATATCCAGTCAGTTGTTATCGCAGAATAAACCCCGACAGGGTGATCAGGAGGAGTCTTGTATCACTCTGAAGGGTTCATATGTACATCATCCCTTTCTTATACTACATGTATAAACAACAAAGGATTAGTTTGAACATTAAAAAAACAAAGAACAGCATTCCACTCTTTCTTCTTTAGGTCTTCATGCGTATCAGAGGATGCATGGCTGTGAATGGGATAATGAGACTGGAGACTCACATGGGTTTGATCAGTACGGTTATGATGGAGAGGATTTCATCTCACTGGACCTGAAGGAGGACAGATACACCTCGTCTGTACCACAGGCATCTCCTACAGTCATGAAGTGGAATAATGACAAAACACAACTTAGATATCTGAAAGAATACTACGATCGTGTGTGTGTTTACTGGCTGAAGGAGTTCTTGCATTTGTCTAAAGCTACAGGTACAGTATCAGAGTTACCAACTGATTATTTCTTTCTTGCATGAGCAGATCCAGATAAACCATGTTTTATCAGACAGCTTGATAAATCTATGCAGGTCAACTTTAGAGATTGTTAAACTGTGATAAGTAGAAAGTGCGTGTGTTTCTTTCTCTGTTTTCAGTTTTGTTCCCTGTTCTGTGTTTACTTCTAGATCCTCCTAAAGTGTCTCTGCTGCAGAAGAACCCAGACTATTATACCTGTCACGCCACAGGCTTTCTCTTCAGAAACACAAGCATCTCATGGAGGAAGAATGGAAAAGCTCTGAGCGATTCTAGGAACTTGGTGTTTGGAGACACACTACCAAATGGGGACGGGACCTTCCAGAGGAGACTCACCCTCTATGTCAATCCTGACATTCATGAGGACCAGTACACCTGTGTGGTCGAGCACAAGAGTTTGACTGAGACAATCCAGAAGAGTATGACTGTGAATAAGACCAAGAGGAGCAGTAAGAAACCTGGTTAATTTTTCTAACTGTACATTTTACTTATTTTAGAGGCCAAACACATGAATTTACTTTTTTAGTTTTTAGGTTTGTTTGTTTGTTTTGTTATTGTTCTTTTTTTTTCTGCAATATTCATTGTATATTGTGTTTATTTTTCTCTGTGTGCTCTAGGATCTGCGTTAGATGCTTCATATTTCATATATCCGGCTCTAGTCATCATCACAGTTATCGTTGTACTGATTGGACTGTGTGTACATTTGAAACTCTGGAAGAAACTCAAAGCTTGTAAGTAGTAATGACCTGTTGTGAGATATAATTCCCATCATAAGTGCACATGTTTTTACATGTGTTTCTGTGTGTGGCGATACAATGAAGAAGAGTGCAGTGAATGTCAACCTGTTGCTGTTTTATGTTTTTATTCTCTAAAATGATCAACCTATAAGAATTATGTCGGTGTCTTTGATAATGTTCTTTGAATTTCATTACAGCATGACACACCTCTGTTTATCTCTCTTCACAGACAGCAAGAAGAGGATCATCTATTTCAAAACTAAACCCTCGCAAGAACATGCACCGGGTCAGGACTCTCAGGACTCTCTTCTCTCCACTCGCTCTTATGAAAGTACACCCCCTCCAGAAGTCAGTTATGCGGCTCCTCATGATTCCTTCTCAGAGATAAACATGATCAATTTCCAGCACCTTCCTTTTCACAGTTCCTCACCGGTGGACGGATCTTCCCAACCCTTCCCGACAACTGAGTTCTTTTATAAAGTCCAAGAAACATCTAAAGACCCTTAAAGACTCTTTTCCGTCAGCATTCAACTACACATCCTTAAAATAATCTTCTTTATACTTTTACCTTTCTTCCATCTCTAATCTTGAAGTTTTCGTATTTCTTTAAGAATGAATCACTTGATCTGCTTTTCCACCGTTCTCTTTGCTTAACCGTTCAATTCCATGATATGGTTTCATTTTCCAGGGTGTTGCTGATAACGGAGCTCTTTACAAATAAACAATGCGTCAGTCGTTGGTAATGCAAGAGTTTACAGACGTTATGAGATGTAAATAGCGACCGCGGAGTATGGTTGTGTTTACTTCGCTCAAATGGCCATGTTACAGAGAAACTGTAGCCAGACAAGTAACCAATCCTGAGTGGCGACGTCACTTCACATAATCTACAGAACCAATCTCAAGTGGAAATACAACCGTAAGCATTTCTGTCCGTTCTTAGAACCGTTCGTCAATACTGGAAAAGCCTCTTCTGTTTTTTTTTCCTCATTTCTTGCTTTGAATTTTGCTAAATGAGAAAATGTTTACATGTTTTCTTAATGATAATTGTCTTAATGGTATTACTTGATGTGCTTTTTTATTGTTAGGCTATATATTAACTAAAATTCCCATTCTGCAGAAAACAAAGTCCAACAAATCTTTAGTAAAAAACTATTATTTTTAGGACTGTCAGCAGATTAAAATATTTAATATTGATTAACGACACAAATTTTTTTTTTTTTTTTTAATTTGCCTCTAAATAACAAATAATATGTTATTAAGATATGAGCCAGTGCCATTTGTACCATTTTTATCACAGTACATTTTCTCAATCAGATGTTTATGCACATATTGTATATGTGTAATTATATGTGTATTACTATGTGCCTTGTTTCATGTGGAAATATATGTAGGCCTATATATTTCTTTCTGTGTTCTGGAGTCGATGATCAGTTTAAGTTTCCTCAGTCTGATGATTTCTCATTGAAAAGTACTTGTTGATCTTGTGGTTTAACAGACAAGCATAAAAATGTATGACAACCTGCGAACAATCAACATGTATTCACATTTTGTTTAATCCTGTTTGTACATTTAGTATTTTTCTTCCCTCATTTTGTGCTATATTAAATAATAAACACCAATACTGTTCTAATTTTTTTTTCTGAGTGAGTTCAGAAAGTTTTAATAGAGTTTTAATAGAAGCTGATTTTTAGCATCATTACTCCAGTCTTCAGTGTCACACGATCCTTCAGAAATCACTCTAATATGATGATTTGATGCTCAAGAAACATTTCTCATTATTATCATATCAATGTTGAAAACAGTTATGTTTAACAGTTATTTTCAGCATCATTACTCCAGTCTTCAGAACATAAATTGTGAGATTTTAGGCACAAAAATATATTAAAAGGAATGTTATATTGCTAATTATATTAAAATGAATGTTTCTCACACATTCTTTACAAAACACTATTTAAATTTACAAATTTACCTGATGTTGCACCAATAATTTAAATTATTGTTATTATATAATTTAAAACATGCTTATTTTTAAATTTGTCAGCTTTATATTGTCGTCTGTTATTGAAAAAAAGAGAACGGCAAGTGTTCTTTAATTTTTTTTTAAGTTTAAACATTTAAAATCATAAAAGCCTTTAAACTGCTTGAAATCAGGGGTTACAACTTGGAAAAAAAATATTAGTGAAGTTACAACTTGAAAAAAAATATTGAAAATGTATATAGAAGATTAAATGAGGACATTTTTGATTACATGATTTTTTTATGGCCACTGAAACAACCATAATTCCAATTCTAAATCCCCAATTCATGGAATTATACACTGAAATGGTGAAAACAGCAAGTTCTGCAAATCTCTTTATCTGAAATGTTGCTTGAAGACAAACTTTGGGCTATGACAATTTTTTTTAAATATAACTTTTAAAAAACTTTCTTTAACTATTGTCAGTTGCGTCCAATCAGCACGTGTGTGTATATATTCAACAGTGAAGCCTTGGCTCTATTTATTTCCACCTTACTGGAATTTATAACAAATGCATTAACATGTCTCTGTAAATCCAGACTTTTGTAAGGTTGTGTCATTCATAGATATCCATAATAAAGGCTAGATGTCTTACAGCGGAGTCTCTATCGCCATCACCGGCGGCCATCTTGTCACAGGCAAGCGTTCTGGCGGGCTCTGTGGTTCCTGATGTAAGATGAGTGATCAGCACAAACACAAATACTCTTATCTCGCTGAAATCTTGACGGATTTACAAACGGTTTGGTTTCTTACAAACGTTATTAACGTGGCTATAATTCTGGATAATTATTTATTTATACACTTATTATTCATAAGTGTGCAGTGTCATAACTACATCTCTGACGTTTATAACAAACCAAACCGTTTGAAAATCGTTAGAAAATTGAGCAAGTTATGGTTATTTAAAAAGTACATGCGCCATTAAAACACAATGTTACGAGTGAGTGAGCTGCCTGTGACAAGATGGCCGCCAGGTGTGGACGTCGACCTCCATTGGCCAGCAGCGCGGACGAGACATCTAGCCTTTATTATGGATACCTATGGTGTTATTGGCCAGGAGTCCTACGGACCCCCTAAAGGGACATTGTGATGGAAAAAAATTAGATGGGAGGAAAAAATTTATTTAAATGATTTTGGGTTCTCTAACAAAATTATTGCAGAGAAACGTTGCATTCGCTCACAAGTTTTGTGTTCCCCAGAGAAACTTTGGGTTCTCATGTAAAACTTTTGCGATCCCCAGATAAACTCCCCAACATTTGGGAGAGAAGGCAAAAGCATTGACATCTAATTTTTCCTCCCATATGATTTCCCATCACCATGTCCCTTTAGGGGCTCCGTACATTCCCCACATCCTACAACTGATGAAGCCACAAGAATGAGAAATAAGAGCAGTTCAGAGAAAGATCAGAAAAAGACATGTAAACATATACTTACTACAGTACAAATATGAATACTCCCATCACACACAGAAGGACATGTATGCTTGGGTAGGTCCTTAAAAACAAAACAAAAACTGTCAATTAAAACATAGCTTAAATCAAATAATATATGTGTATTTATACCATGGTCTGGGTGAATACTCGATTCTGATTGGCTGCAGGGTGATAGTGTCACGATAGACATATTCTCTGGTCTCTTCTTGTCTCGTGTTTATGTTGTTGTATGAGTGCACGTGCGTGTGGGCGTGAATGATTGGCACTCCGGATCCGCTCCAGCTGATCATCATCATTTCACCAGCTGCACGCAATCTCTCAACCCTATATATTCTTACCTCTGTTTCTGCATCCTTGTCAGTACGTTGTCTCTGGTCCTCGGTGTTGGTGTTCCTGTGTCCTGTTCAGGCTGGTGTTCCTGTTCGTCGTCGTGTTCAAGTGGATTGGGGTTTTCGTTGTCGTCACGTCTTCACTGCACGTCTTCACGAGTCCTGGCCACCGAAGCCCCTGCGTCACTTCACCATCGGCTGTACTGTGTGTCAACCTACTACTTGTCTTCATTAAAAGAGTAACTTGCATCTGCTTCCTGTCGTTCATCCCGCGATCATGACAGATAGAGGACACCTAGTAAAGGAGTTCTGGTGAAACTGACTGTCTGTCCTCTGATGCGTATGAAGACCTAAAGAAGAGGATACCATGACATCTGCTCTTTTTTTAATGGACAAGATAATCTTTCACATTTAAAAATGTAGTTTAAAGCATTTTCTCTCACCGTGTGACTGAGTGAATGTCTCCATTAGAACATGACTGTTGTTTTTGTAGATCTGCTGTAGTTTTTCTCTGATCTCTTTGTATTCCTTCCACATGTATGTAGATGCAAACTCCTTCATCCAGTCCTGTTTGAGAATCAGGTTCTTTATGTTACTGTCATAATAATCGATCTGATGATCATCCAGTGTCGTTACAGCAGAAAACTCTGGAGTTCCTGCAGTCGTCTGTCCGTTTATTGTAGTGTATGTGGTGATGAAGCTGTGTAACTCTGAACAAGCAACACAAAGACATGAAGCTCTCGATCACAGTTAAACACCACATACAGTGTCAGAAATCAAATTACAGTTTGAGTCATTCACTTTTTTTTCTTTTTTTTTTCAAATCAATGCTTTTGCACAGATATTTCAGTATTTAAGGTATCATTAGAAAGCACTCAAAATTTATTCTTTGAAGCCGTTTTGAAGTCGAACAACAAAACATATATAAAATAAAATGTTTAGTTCAGAACATTTGCTTGACAGTAAATCTGAACTTCTATAACGTTTTTATATTTCATGTTTCAAAGTGCTTTATTTTAATTTGCTGAGTATTTTTTTAAGGTCTTTATTGCAAAACATTCATGATCAGGAGTGACAGTTAACAAGTTAATTACCATTAAAATGTGCATAACTTTAGTCTGTCACGGTAGACGTATTCACTGGTTTCTTATAGTCTTTTGTTTATGTTGTTGTATTTTCTGTTAGCTCTTTCTGTGATCTCTGTACTACCATGACAGAACGATCTGACCAGGGAATGGAAGCAGCGAGCGCGTCTCCCTCATCTCTAGAGGAGTTCATCCATCACAGTATCCGAAGAATGTACTCGCAGGAAAAGGAGATCGGCGACACGGGTCGCGCAGTACAAGCCCTGGTGACGCAGATGTCCGAGCTCACCCAGCAGATCCAACGCCTACGAGCTCCCACTGTGCCGCCCACACCAGCCGTTCTTCTCGCACCACCAGGAATCCCCTCCCAGTCGGAGCCCCGTCTACCAGTTCCAGAGGCCTATTCAGGTGAACCATCACATTGCAGAGCGTTTCTGACCCGATGTTCAATGCACTTTGAGCTGCAACCTCGTACTTTCAACAATGAACAGGCCAAAGTGGCATTTGTCTTGACTTTGTTGACTGGGAGAGTGGCGCTATGGGGAACGGCGGTGTGGGAGAACCAGAAACCATGTTGTACCTCGTTCCAGACACTCGCCGCCGAGATGAGACAGGTCTTCGACCGGGCAAGGAGAGAGGTGAGTTTCCTATTTTTCTATTGAATTCCGGACTTTGGCGGCGGAGTGTGGATGGAACGAGGAGGTGCAGTGGGACATGTTCCTGCATGGGTTGGCTGACCACGTCCAGAAGGAGATCTACGCCCTGGATCTTCCCACCACACTGAATGGACTGATCAATTTAGCTCTGCGGGTGGACGCTCGGTTATCCAGCATGCTCGGGGTAGTCGACGGTCCACGATCCAGGGCAGGGACGTGGTCAGCCCCTTCTACGATCACATGCAGGTGGGTCGAGCACGGCTTTCCCGAGAGGAGAGGCGGAGGTCCCAGGGCCTTTGCCTTTATTGTGGAGGAGCCGGACATTATGCATAACACTGCCCAGTAAAAGGCCAAGCCCGATAGTAAACTTGAGGCTACTATCGGGTGGGAACTCCGCCAGGAAGACCTCATCAATGACTACATCTACCTCCACACTCCTCTCGGTAAGACTTATAAGATGGTCAGTCCACCAGCACGATTGTCAAGCACTTTTGGATTCCAGGGCTGAAGGTAATTTCATGGACCATAATTTCGCACGCAGATTTCAGATTCCCCTCAAACCCCTCACACACAGGATCGCAGTTCACGCACTAAATGGTCAAGAGCTCCCCACCATTTCCCTCCCCACTGAAGACATCACCCTTTATCACCTCTGGCAACCACTCTGAGACTATTTCGTTTTATATTCTGAACTCACCATGGCACCCGTCGTCCTTGGACACCCATGGCTCATCCGACACAACCCCCGAGTGGACTGGCTTCATAGATCTGTGCTGGAATGGAGCTAGGAGTGTCATAAGTCTTGTCTCGTGTCTGCCTGTTCGTCTGTACCTATTTCAGTGTTTCAGGAGGAAGCAGGGGATTTGTCTAACGTGCCCGCTGAGTATCTGGACCTGGAGGAGGTTCAGTAAGTCTCGTGCTGCTTCTCTCCCTCTGCATCGTCCCTATGACTGGGCAAGTTGTATTCACTTTAGATTCCTGAGAGGGAGGCTATGGAGAAATATATTTCTGATTCTCTAGCAACCAAGTTCATTCGCCCTTCCTCTTCTCCAGCGGGGGCGGGCTTCTTTTTTGTGGGGAAGAAGGACGGTTCGCTGCGACCTTGTATTGATTACCGAGGGTTGAATAACATCACGGTAAAGAATACTTATCTTTTGCCGTTGATGTCTTCAGCCTTCGAGAGGTTGCAAGGAGAGTCCATCTTCAGCTTATTATTTGGTTCGCATTAGGGAGGGGGATGAGTGGAAAACTGCTTTTAACACCCCCAGAGGGCACTATGAATATTTGGTTATGCCGTTTGGGCTGTCCAACTCCCCAGCAGTTTTCCAGGCACTGGTCAATGACGTGTTTTGCGAGATATGATCGATCAGTTCATATATGTCTACCTGGTTGACATATTGATTTTTTCTTCTTCTGTCCAGGAACATGTGCAACACGTCCGACGAGTGCTTCAGAGGTTGCTAGAGAATGGGCTTTTTGTCAAGGCGGAGAAATGCGATTTTCATCCACAGTCTGTTCCTTTCCTAGGGTACATCGTGTCGTCTGAGGGAATGCGGATGGACCCTGAGAAGATTAAGGCTGTGGTAGATTGGCCAAGTCCAGATTTCCGCAAGGCCCTGCAGAGGTTTCTGGGGTTCGCCAATTTTTACCGGCGTGTTATTCGCAACTTCAGCTAACTAGTCGCACCTCTGACTGCCTTGACCTCCCCCAGAACTACGTTCAGGTGGTCTGACACAGCTGAGGCTGTGTTTACTAAACTGAAAGGCCGCTTTGTTTCAGCCCCCCTCCTCATTACCCCAGATTCGTCACGTCAGTTCGTGGTGGAGGTCGACGCGTCAGAGGTGGGAGTAGGGGCAGTGTTGTCTCAGCATTCTCCTGTAGACGACAAGATGCACCCTTGCGCGTTTTTGTCTCATCATTTATCCCCAGCCGAACGCAATTTCGACATTGGTAACAGAGAGTTGTTGGCAGTCAAGTTAGCATTGGAGGAATGGCGCCACTGGTTAGAAGGGTCGGGGGTACCTTTTATCGTCTGGACTGATCACAAGAACCTTGAATATATTTGAACTGCTAAAAGATTGAACTCCAGACAGGCTCGGTGGGCACTTTTTTTCGGCCGTTTTGAGTTTTCTCTCTCATCACGTCCGGTTTCCAAGAACATCAAACCCGACTCCTTATCTCGCATATTTGATTTTTCCAAACGCTGGTCTACTCCCGAGTGTATTTCACACGAAACCCTATTTGTTTCCACACTCACATGGCAAGTCGAATCGAGGGTCGAGAAGGCCTTAGAAGGGGTAACGCCTCCGCCCGGTTGCCCACCGAATCATTTATTTGTGCCGTAAGGATTACAGTCTGACGTCATCCAGTGGGGTCACGGTTCCAATGTAGCTTGTCATCCAGGAGTTAATCGCACTAGGTTTTAATCAAGCAACGATTCTGGTGGCCACTTATGGCTCGCAACATTCACAATTTTGTTTTGGCTTGCTCAGTTTGTGCCACTGGTAAGACTTCCAATCGACCTCCAGACGGGTTACTTCAGCCGCTGCCGGTGTCTTCAAATCCTTGGTCCCATATTGCTCTAGATTTTATTACCGCCCTCCCACCCTCCCAGGGTAACAAAGTCATTTTGACTGTGGTGGACCGGTTCTCGAAGGCGGCCCATTTCATTCCCTTACCCAAATTACCCTCAGCTAAGGAGACAGCGGTAACGATCGTAGATCACGTCTTTCGGTTACATGGCCTCCCGATAGACGTGGTTTCTGACAGGGGACCCCAGTTCGACCCCAAATTTTGGCAAAAGTTTTGTAGATTACTGGGGGCGACGGTTAGTCTGTCCTCTGGGTTTCATCCCCAGAGCAATGGTCACACTGAGAGAGCCAACCAGGATTTGATGTTTGGTTTCCAAGAATCCTTCCTCATGGAGCCAACAACTATCTATGGTGCCAGTGTCGGCCACGGGCCTATCTCCGTTTGAGTGTAGTGTAGGTTACCAGCCACCTATTTTTCCCAGTCTGGAATCCGAGGTTGCGGTTCCCTCCGCTCACGCCTTTGTTCAAAGGTGTCACCGCATGTGGACTAGAGCCCGTGAGACTCTACTCCAGGTGGGGGGGCCCACCAAGGCCAAGGCCGATCGCCACAGGTCAAAGCCTCCCGTATATGTCGTTGGTCAAAAAGTGTGGCTTTCAACTAGGAACATTCCTCTTCGCACCATCTCTAATAAGCTTGCACCCAAATTTATTGGCCCGTTTACTGTCACCAAGATCATTAGTCCGGTGGCAGTCCGCCTCAAGTTACCTCCCGCGTACAGGAGGGTCCATTCCGTGTTTCATGTATCAAAAATTAAACCCGTATTTCATTCTCAAATTAATCCGCCTGTCCCGGTTCCTCCTCCACCGCGACTCGTAGATGGGCAGACCACATATTCGGTCAATCGTATTCTGGACTCTAGGCGGAGGGGACGTGGATTTCAGTACTTGGTGGACTGGGAAGGTTACGGTCCGGAAGAGAGAAGTTGGGTACCTGCTAGAGACATCCTGGATCACTCCCTTATCGATGATTATAATCGACAGGTAGTGGAGTCTGGGAACGCCAGGAGGCGTTCTTAGGAGGAGGGGTACTGTCACGGTAGACGTATTCACTGGTTTCTTCTAGGCTTGTGTTTATGCTGTTGTATGAGTGCACGTGTGTAAGGGGCGTGTATGTCTGTCATTACCAGATCCGCTCCAGCTGTTCATCATTACTTCACCAGCTGCAATTGATCTCACCACTCCATATATACTCACCGCTGTTCTATCATCCTTGTCAGATCGTTGTTTGATGTCCTCCTCGTTGCTCTTCTGGTTCCGTGTTCCTGTTCCTCGTCATCATTGTGTGGATTTTGTTCGTATCACCGTCAACGCTTCACTTCATCACTTCACTGGATCTGACCGTCGAAGTCCCTGCGTCACCCATCTACCTGCTTGTACTGTTGTCTGGACTGTCTCTAATAAATATTTAGTATACTCGCGTTTGCTTTCTGTGATCTCTGTACTGCCATGACATAGTCATTCTTATAGGACTATTCTCAGACTTGTTATTGTTTTGCCTTTTAAATAGACAAAAAAAAAAGTTTTACAAAAATCTGCCTGCATGAGACAAATCGACCTCATTGGAAAATACTGAAACATATTTGAACATTTTAGTGAGAAAAAAAGAAAGAAAGAAAACTGCCTTTCAACTCACAGCAAAAATGGCAAGCACTGGATCAGATTAAAAAGACCTCTCTGTCAACAACTGAAACTATTAAAAACCTTTCTTTTACCTCAAATAAAGATGAAATAAAATAAAATTAATAATAAATAAAATGTAAATATTGAAAAATATTGCCTTGGCAATAAATGATAAATAAACAATAAAAGTTCAAATTGAAGCACAAAAATTAACTGATTATTTAAGAAAGTAACTAAAATTCACATTAAAATATAAACGAAAAATAAAAGCTATCAAAATATTGATAAACTATTATAAAACTAACTTAAAACTAAAACTGAAATAAAAATAAAGTAAATAAATAAATAAAAACCTAAATAACAATATTTAAAAAAAAAAAAAAAAAAGACAAAAGCGCATAACGAAATTACTAAAAATTACACTTAAATTAACATGAAAATACACTCACCGGCCACTTTATTAGGTACCCCATGCTAGTAACGGGTTGGACCCCCTTTTGCCTTCAGAACTGCCTCAATTCTTCGTGGCATAGATTCAACAAGGTGCTGGAAGCATTCCTCAGGGACTTTGGTCCATATTGACATGATGGCATCACACAGTTGCCGCAGATTTGTCGGCTGCACATCCATGATGCGAATCTCCCGTTCCACCACATCCCAAAGATGCTCTATTGGGTTGAGATCTGGTGACTGTGGAGGCCATTTTAGTACAGTGAACTCATTGTCATGTTCAAGAAACCAATTTGAAATGATTAGAGCTTTGTGACATGGTGGAAGTAGCCATCAGAGGATGGGTACATGGTGGCCATAAAGGGATGGACATGGTCAGAAACAATGCTCAGGTAGGCCGTGGCATTTAAACGATGCCCAATTGGCACTAAGGGGCCTAAAGTGTGCCAGGAAAACATCCCCCACACCATTACACCACCACCACCAGCCTGCACAGTGGTAACAAGGCATGATGGTTCCATGTTCTCATTCTGTTTACGCCAAATTCTGACTCTAACATCTGAATGTCTCAACAGAAATCGAGACTCATCAGACCAGGCAACATTTTTCCAGTCTTCAACTGTTCAATTTTGGTGAGCTCTTGCAAATTGTAGCCTCTTTTTCCTATTTGTAGTGGAGATGAGTGGTACCCGGTGGAGTCTTCTGCTGTTGTAGCCCATCCGCCTCAAGGTTGTGCGTGTTGTGGCTTCACAAATGCTTTGCTGCATACCTCGGTTGTAACGAGTGGTTATTTCAGTCACTGTTGCCCTTCTATCAGCTCGAACCAGTCTGGCCATTCTCCTCTGACCTCTGGCATCAACAAGGCATTTCCGCCCACAGAACTGCCGCTCACTGGATGTTTTTTCTTTTTCGGACCATTCTCTGTAAACCGTAGAGATGGTTGTGCGTGAAAATTCCAGTAGATTAGCAGTTTCTGAAATACTCAGACCAGCCCTTCTGGCACCAACAATCCAGTCACTCAAATCAACTTTCTTCCCCATACTGATGCTCGGTTTGAACTGCAGGAGATTGTCTTGACCATGTCTACATGCCTAAATGCACTGAGTTGCCGCCATGTGATTGGCTGCTTAGAAATTAAGTGTTAACGAGCAGTTGGACAGGTGTACCTAATAAAGTGGCTGGTGAGAGTATAAACTAAAATATTTGTAAAAGAAGCTAATTGAAATTAATAATAAAACTAGAGTAGCACTGAGTTGAACACACGGAAGTCAAGTCAAGTCAAGTCAAGTCAAGATTGTATCAAAGCTGCTTCACAGTATCAATCAAAACAATTTAACAGTGTTTGTTTATTACTGGAAAAGACATCCAAGTTTGGTAGAGCTGATCAGTGGTATGATGGGTCATTTAATTTGAATATCCCCATATGATGGGAAGTAACTGAAGGCCTCGTCGAATTCATCGTTTAAACGACTTTACGAAATGAAACTCACTTGTATAAACCAAAGGTATGCAGATGAAGAGGATGATGAACTTCATAATGGATGAAAGTCCTTGTATTTGATACACACTTCTTTAAGGGAAGTCGTCAAAGAGCGCTATAAGCAGACTTTAGTCTTCACCACATGCGAATCAACAGGAAGAAGAGCTTAATAACGGAAGATGCAGACTGTGCAGAACTGACGTCACTGATGCTCTAGATAAACTCAATACGGAC
The DNA here is from genome assembly GCA_029959095.1 of Rhinichthys osculus. NCBI lineage: Eukaryota > Metazoa > Chordata > Actinopteri > Cypriniformes > Leuciscidae > Rhinichthys > Rhinichthys osculus. Next base: position 3,265,115 of record JARWKJ010000020.1, on the reverse strand, counting down.
GTTTAGAGGAAGCTTTTGAAGATATACAAAATGTTCATGCTGCAAAAAACCCATAAAGGTAGCATGAAATGGATCTCAACATGATCACTTTATCCACCTTATTTTGCGATGTGGAATTTAGCTATCTGCGAATGTGCGAGACTTTCGATGCATTAAGGGAAATAATGAGAAGATTAACAAAGAGGCCGTATTATAACCTTTTACAAAGTCTTGATTTTGTTTTTGGGCTCTACTAGAATAGGTTTCCATGCTTGAATGTTCAAAACACATTATTTTCCCCATATTTGACATTGTTGCAGCTCCTCTCTCTCTCATGTCCACTTGACACCATCATCCAGACCTGGGCCCTACCTTTCTGATCTAAGCACATGGTCTAAAGCGCACGGTTCAAGTGTCAAGACTACAGGCCTGCACACATATGTAGACTAAACGCATAATACACATGTGCACGCCGTCAGCGTTTTCACAGATTCGCGTTTTTGAAGTTCCATCAAGTTTACACAGAGATGATAATGTTTTTTTTTTATTATTCAGGGCTTGCACCTTGGAACCTCGAGCGTTTTAATCAAAACTAACTTTAGCCGTACAATAACTTTATTCTAGCGCTGCTGTAAACCCAAAACAATCTGTTACTGTAATCTCCTGTTATCACTGTAAAGCTGCTCTGAAACAGTCTGTATTGGTAAAAGCCATAGACAGTAAAAGAAATGGACAGAGCCATCTCATTGGAACTCAGTTGAGACAGTTGAAGCCCACTTTTAGCGATTTTTGAGCACTTCCGTTCCTGACGCGCAGACTCAAACCGACTCAAACTAAGCTTGATGAAGTGAGCAACCTGTCTGACAGACGTTACTCTTCTAGTAGCTGTGCGTGAAAATTGCCAACGTTAATCTTGCAGAGACGGGGAACTTGAGCAAAGAGTTCTTTAGCGTGAGTGAGCAGGAGTAAGTATTCCGTTGCTTTTATCGACTCATTATCTATGGGCTTCTCCCTTGACGGGACGTCCCCCCGATCGCCTGCGAGCTTCTCCTCCTGTCTGTACGGTCATTTCTGTACAGCGCGACAGAGAGTCGAGTGGTTATGACGCAATCGTTAGCCTATTTTTACTAAAACTGTTTCTACGGGGCCATAATGTAACATAGAAGGTAATGGAGCCCTTTATACATTGTCGTGTTTCTTTAGAAATAAATAATGGACAAATGGAGTCTTTAAACGCCTCAGATGTAAAGTTATTCGCTGTCAAAGTGACGCCAAAATGAATGGGAGTCAATGGAAATGCTAACGCAAGTGAAGTTCTGCTACAAGATGGCGGTACCCGGCCGGCTTCAACTTCCGGTCGATGGATTACCCCCTTGGTAAAAGCGCTGTATATAATAGAAGGTGACATGTAACCCAGTAAATACTCGTGATTCACTTTAAAGCTACATGGCGGGAGAGTTCGAGTTAACTTACAAACAGAGCCATTCAAGTTTTGTTTTGTTCATGATATATTTCACACATTTTTGTCATGTTATGTTTACATAAGTTTCATAGGTAAGAAATGTGTTAGTTAATGCAGAGTTCAAAGATGAGAAGGCAAGTTTTAAAGTTGAGAGCAGAGAAATACACTCACACACAGATATATAACGCATATTTTAAAAACTTTTTTGTATAAAATGTAGGCTATATTTACTTGCATTTCTGTCGTAAGAACAGCTATTCAGCTGATGGACGCCATGATGTGTTGTAATGGGAACATCCCAGGTGAAAATAATAAGGAAATTACGTTTGTCTTTTGATGCTCCCTTCGCCATGTGCCCTGCTCACTCCAAAGTCCCCACTTCAAGAGCTCTGCTCTTCAAAGGGAGTAGGGCATAGGGATACTCACCTCAGTTTGGATTTTGCCCAAGATATTGCTTGTTTCTGCTTCTTCTTCTCCTGTGTTTTGATCAGGAGATTCTACATTCTTTCTGAAGATGTGTAATAGCGCCCCCTACCGCATAACAGTGAAAACATGGAAAGCTACAATAATCCATCAATGGCGGGGAAAGAGTTAATATAATTAACTTGATGTGTAGCAGAATTAATATTATAATCAAGTAACCTCTTCATCCAGCGAACACTCAGTAATGTTGTACTTAGTATAGTCATGTTGAATAGCTGTTGAACAATTCTTCCGTGTTGAATGAAGAGATGGCAAACTTGTGTGTTAGTCTGACTCGGTTATGGTCAAGGGAGTTAGGAAAGGGCTGGTTGTAACCCCTCCGGCAGTGCACCGGGGAAAAGCTCTTATCTCCAGACCTTTTTTCCACATTAACAGCAACCAGAAGAAGAATGAAGAGAGGTGGCTGGCTGCAAACTTAGCCAAACTAAAAAAATACAATTACACTTTTTTAACAAATCCAAAGATAGTTTCTGTCATTAGCTCTTATCATAATAAGTTTGGTTTAAGTTAGTTATTTGATGCCATAGAATAGGGTGTGGCATCATGATTGACAGCTCTGATGGAGATTGAGTCTATGGGCGGGACCTCTATGGCCTGGCTCCGCCCTCCTACGTACTTCCGCTCAATTTTAATTTTCCTTTAATACTACGTCTGGGATTGTGGTGTTTTCTTTGGTTTTCTCCGGTCAATTTTTTACCAGTCCAATCAGCGAACAGAGAGAGTGGCTGAGAATGATGACATTGATGTCGTGTGCTAGTTTGAGTGGGTTGAGCCTAGGGTAATCCATCAGCCGGAAACCGAAGCTTCCCCGGGCGCTAGCAAGCCTTCTCCTGCTGTTAGCACTCCATTGACTCCCATTCATTTTGGCAGTGAATACCTTTACATCTGAGGCGTTTAAAGACTTCATTTGTCCATTGTTTATTTCTAAAGAAACACGACAATGTATAAAAGGCTCCATTACCTTACCTTTATGTATTACCATTACGTTATGGCCCCGTAGATGCAGTTTTTGTAAAAATAGGCTTACGATTGCGTCATAACACGCGACTCACAGTAGAGAAATTACCGTATAGACAGAAGGAGAAGCTTGCGCGCAATCGGGGGACGTGGAGGCATAAAGTCGAGGGAGAATCCCATAGAGTGATAAAGTTGCTCCTGCTGCTCATGGACAGCTAATACTCAAGCTCTCCGGCTCTGTGAGATTCGGAAGGGAATGATTCAGATTCCTCTTGGCACCGCGACTAGAAGACTTACAGCTGTCAGACCGGTTGCTCACGTCACATCTGCGTCATCAAGCTCAGTTACCCCCTTTCCACCAAAAACGAACTGGTTCGGAACTGGTGCTGGTTCAAAGTTGGTTCGGAGTTGGTTCAACTTGCAAAACCTTCTCAGAACCTGTTTGTTTTTCCACTGACTAGAGCGCCCAGCGAACGACGTCGTTACATCACTGTGTACGTCGCCATATGTCTGAGCTAGAAACGCTTGCAAGTACAACATTACTTTGGGATTATCTCTAACTCGTGTACCAAGAAGGCTTTAAAAACAATTGAAATATGTAAGTCTTTTAATCTTTTCCTTTGATATGTAATCTTTTATGATATGTTATGTACCCATGTCTTGTCTTTTTTTTCTTTCCATTTATTTGTTCTATATTGTGACTGTTTTCCTCTTTGCTTACATAATGTTTTCAATAAAAAAAAAACTAAAAAAAAAAACTAGAAACGCTTGCGCCAACTTCAAGCATAACAATTACAATGGCGGACTACATCGTGTTTCTGCAAATGTTTCTCCTGGCTTTGCGATCCTATATTATGTCAGAAAAGATGTTTAGAACATCTAAACCCGCCCCCAGCCCCGACGTAAGCATGACGTGGTAAAAGAACGGTTCTAGCAAGGGCGTAGGTTTAGGGGGGGACGCTAGGTACTAGTCCCAATCAATATTTTGAGATGACAAATTTGTCCCCACCAATATTTAGCAAGCTCCTTTGAACTGCTTTTTTGATATTTGCGCTGCTTTTGGATCTTTGCGCTGCTATTTGGATCGATTCCAACGGCCAGGACGACGACAGTACAAGATACGCCGCAATTTGATTGGCGGCGGGGTATCTGGCAGGCAGGCTACACGCGCGGGCCGGGACTACTTTTTGTGTGTGTGCGCGTGACGACGCCGACGGTAAGTTACAAGGGCTGTCTCTCTGCCTGCCATATACAAAGGCCAGAGTAAAACGTTTTAATATTCCGTTTTTTTTTTTTTTGCCCCTTTTTGTACTTTGTAGATCAGCTATGTCACCCAAGAAGAAGAAAAGGGGACATACGAAGCTTTTCATAAAGCAGAGTGTAAGCAGGCAAAAATAACTAGCCACACAAATAACTAGCAGTAGTAGTGACTGACCAGGCTTTCAAATGCAGATTCTACTGTGGAAAATAGTATTAACTAGTGATCCTGGTTACCCATATTGTTACAGTTAAACCTAGCTTCTGTAATCTTTCAAGGTTAGGAGCATTAATTAGGGGTGTGCAGCACGGATAGACTCATAGAAGTCGCGCTATCATGATAGAATGCTACGTTAGCAAGCATTCCCCACCAAAGCTGAGACCAAACCTACGCCCATGGGTTCTAGTCCAGCAAAGAGTTGGTGCCGCTTGGGAACCAGTTTTCCTGGCCGAGAACCGGTTCTTTGGCTGTCGAAACACAAAGAACTGGTTCGCGCGCAGGCACCGGCTCCGAACCGGCTCTCAAAATGCTTCGGTGGAAAAGGGGCTAGTGTGAGCCGGCGCAGTGCGCTTGGCAATCGAGATGTGAGTGTTTCTAGTTGATTTCACTTTTCTCCGTTTTTACTGTCTATGGGTTTGAGTCGTCATACGTCACGACCAAACGTCAGCGATTGGTTATGGCAGATCCAGAGTGACTCTGGGCAGATCCAATAGTTTTAGACTTCAACAGAGTTACCGCCTACAAGGAAGTTAACGCTTGTCAATGGAGCAAGGCCAGACAAATGAAATGTACGAGAATCTGGTGGGACCAGGGTAGGACCTTTGATACTTTACAATCACTAATGCTCAGACTCGGGCAAAGGCCATTTCTGTATAGTATATAGCCTTCCTACTACTATATACGCATATACGTATACACATATGTATATATAAATTAATTATAAATAAGGTGATAGCCAATGCATCTGGTGGTGTGGTGTATTATTTAAAGGTACAGTGCACCTACAAATGAAAACTGTCATCATACTTACCCTCATGTCAGTCCGGGTTTGATGTTAACAATTGATCTGAGATTATGAACAAGAAAACTATACTAACATATTTGTGATTGATACAACTTTAAGTGCATGAAAAAGACTCTTGTCTGGATGTTCCAGTATAAATAACAATATAAGCTCATAAACAGTAATCTGCATAATACACTCATGCCGTGGTGTTTTCTGAAAAGACATACCGCATTTATTGGTGTGAACAACAGCTCCTGTCAAAAGATAAGACTGATAATAAAGAACTCACTGAACACATACTTGTATAAACTAACTTAAATGCCAACATACTCATATGATGAGAAAACTAAGCAGCAAAGAAATGAAGATGAGAGCCTATATTTGTGTATATTAGTTAAATATAAATTCATGTTTCTTTTTTATCTCTGGATACTGAGACAAAAAGTCTAAATTGTGAGAACTAAAGCAATAAAATAAATAAATATTCCTAAATAAAATACTTTTGCAATTTGCGTTCAAATGCAAGATATTTACTGTTATTTAAAAAAAAATTAGAGGCTAAAATATCACAATATACTACTTCAAGATATTAGTATTTCTCTAGTTTATATACATACTTTAAAACTTTTACTATTTTCTTATGTACAAGTTTTATTTAAAAAAAGAACTGCACATTTTTAGAAAATATTCAGTGTTTATTTTGTTCCATTTGAAACTCACAAAAGCTGACAAAATATTAGTAATCAGTGAACTTACAACTTGAAAATAAATAAACCGCACATTAACAAAAAAGTGACCTTATCATTTAAAATATATACAAATGCGAGGGGTGAAAGACAAAATCACTGTGACACACAGCAGTACAACATCTAAGGCGTCAATTACACATATTAACAAGTTTCATATCCAGACAGTGTCTTGATGTTCTTTTTCTTTGGGAAAACAATTCTATGACGTCCATACTCATGAATATTAACCAACACTGAAACGTGTCCCACAAGCATGATGGAAATATCTGTTCTCCCTTATCCTGAAGATTCAAAACCGGACTGAAATCTGGATGAAAGTGCAGACGACTGGAGGAAACTCTTCATAGACTTTTGTCGGTGTAGAGCTCTTCTCGACTAGATAACCGCTTATACCCGATGAATTTCTGCAAAGTTATGTCATAAATATGAATTAAATAAGGCTATTTTAATTAAACAATTTGTATGACCACTGAAAATGCATATGACCAATTCCAAATCCCAGATTTTTGCAATTACATCCTACAATTGTAAAAACAGCAAATTATGCAACTGTATTCCTCTAAAATGTGCTTAAAGATTTTTGTAAATATAGCTTTTAAAACTTAAATTCAACTTTAATTGTTGTCACAAGTATCCAATGAAAACAAGAACCAAATAATAAATCAGTATTTTTTTTAAATGCACTCTTTTTTATAGTTACAGAAAACTTTTTGAATCCAAATAAAAATCCTCATCAGATTTGACCCATTTATAACAATTGACATGGTTAGATGAGACTTATTTAGACTAGTCCAGTGGTTTTCGAAGACAGAGGTGTATGGAAGTAAAATAATCCCAAATGTTTTTGAAACAAAAAGCCTGTTGAATTGTACTACTTGAAAACAACATGCATTGCATTAACCCTGCTTGTATTTTAATGCATTGTATTTTTAGGGCTTGCATTTTTATAGGCTGAAATTTAGCATGGTTGAATATTTAAGCTGTGAATATTTCAAATCAAATCATTTCAAACACATTTTCATTAGTAAAATTTCAATAATCCATATTCACCTTTCATATTTCATTTCCCAAATATTCAAACTGATTAAAAATACAACCTATAATATTCAACAGGCGGTTTTCGGTCCATTTTATTTCGCTTTGCAAATTCGCTTCCACAAATTCAGTGGTTCAAATTCGACAGTAAATTCACCGTTGACATCCAGGAGCTGCAGGAAAAGCAGTAGATTACCGAGCATAATCTCCATCTGCTGTTAGTCGACCTCACCAGCAGGGGGTGCAAGCGCGTGTTGTTGACGAAGACCAGAGCAACAGTAAGTGCAAGCCATTCATTCATAAAAACTTATTTACAAAAATGTAAGTGTATTTGTGATTATTATGACGTCTGTTTTATGTGAAATTCAGTGTGTTCACGATTACTTTTCCTGTGTAGCCTACATGCATCTTTCTCTACCATGAACGATAATGTTATTCCCCCGATGCTGATGTACAGATCCAGTGTTACATTTGACATTTTCTCTTGGTTGTTTAGTTGCCTTAACCTTATATTGCAGTGATGTGCTGCATGCAGTAACGTTACTAGGGTTTGGTTTCCCTCAATATATCAGGATTCCCCTGCTGGACATATAAAACGCTTAACGTAGCTTAATGGACATAAAAGACCAAACTCGCAGGCTAGCAGATGGACTCAGAATATGAATTTAACGCGCAAAGTTGAATGCTGAGCGTTTCCCAGTGATATACTGGCATAAATTTGGTTTGACATTGGGCATTCGCACATTTAGGGACCGTCTCTAAAGTTACATACGAAATTGGTATACACGTTTCTAACTTAAATACCATTTGAAAAGAACGACTTACAGTCATAAAACCAACTGTAAAGTGTTCATGTAGGTGTCAGGCTCAGGCATAATGCGCAATTTATTCAAATAGATTGAAGTTTGCTATTGAAGTTAGAAACGTTTAGGACTTGTTACTTTAGAGACGGTCCCTAAATGTGCGAATGTCAACCCAATTTTACATTTAGTCTTTTAGCTTGCACTTTTATCCAAAGCGACTAGTTAAACTAACAATATAGAACAACAATATGAAAGTGCTACTTCCCAGTTTAATCTAATGCAGTACATGTACAATACATACTTTCCAAATAAGGTGCGAGTTTGGTCTTTTATATCACTGTAGTCCATTAAGCTACGTTAAGCGCTTTGTCCTGACGGAAGGGGAATCTTTGAGTATGATGATGTATTGAGGGAAACAGATTATAATCCCGTTCACTGTAGAAAAGGCTTTTGTGCCTTTATCATCTTTTCCGCATATATACTGACCCAGATAATCGTCACAAAAAACATAATGCATTTATGAATGAATGGCTTGCTCTAGTCTAACTGTTGCTCTGGTCTTCGACAACAACACGCGCTTGCACCCCCTGCTGGTGAGGTCGACTAACAGCAGATGGAGATTATGCTCGGTAATCTACTGCTTTTCCTGCAGCTCCTGGATGTCAACGTTGAATTTACTGTCGAATTTGAACCACTGAATTTGTGGAAGCGAATATGCAAAGCGAAATAAAATGGACCGAAAACCGCCTGTTGAATATTATAGGTTGTATTTTTAATCAGTTTGAATATTTGGGAAATGAAATATGAAAGGTGAATATGGATTATTGAAATTTTACTAATGAAAATGTGTTTGAAATGTTTTGATTTGAAATATTCACAGCTTAAATATTCAACCATGCTAAATTTCAGCCTATAAAAATACAAGCCCTAAAAATACAATGCATTAAAATACAAGCAGGGTTAATGCAATGCATATTTTTTTCAAGTAGTACAATTCAACAGGCTTTTTGTTTCAAAAACATTTGGGATTGTTTTACTTCCATAGAGGTGTGTGCCTCCCCAGGGGAGGGGCACAGAGTGGTCAAAACATTTATAAAATTAATTAATGATTATTAATTTGAATACATTGTAGCCTAAACAATCCTTTAAAAGACAAAAAGATACAGGGTTTTTGACAAGAGACATTGTGATTTTTCCGTTATTATAAATGCGCAAACATACATATTGATAAACAACATACTCTCTGCGCAATAATCTCTATTGAAATTTAGTAAAATTGCAGTGTAGTACGTTGTGTCAAAAGTGAGACCAACTGTCTTTGACTTTGAAAACCCCTAGACTAGTGAGAATAAGACAACTGTGCTCCATGTAAATTCAGCTTATGAAAACTGGATTATGCACCTAGTGATTGGGCGGATTAACACTATGTCTAATGTCTTGACATTTAAAGATGTTTTGAAGTCAGTTTACACTAGCATTCAAAAGTTTATCATGTGTAAATTGAACTGAAGTGATGGCTATTGAAGGGGCAGTTTAAAAACAATAATTAAAGGGATAGTTCATCTAAAAAGAAAATTCTGTCATCATTTACTCACAAACCATGAGTTTCTTTCTTCTGCTGAACACAAAGGAATATATTTTGAAGAACGATTGGAACCAAACAGTTGTTTGTGGGGCACCATTGACTTCCATAGTATTTTTTTTTCTACTATGGAAGTCAATGGTGTTTGGTTCCAATCGTTCTTCAAAATATCTTCCTTTGTCTTCAGCAGAAGAAAGACCCTCAAGTTGTTGCAAACCTGTATGAGTTTGAGTAAATTATGACAGAATGTTCATTTTTGGGTGGAGTATCCCTTTAAGAATAATAGTGATTCTCAACTTTAGTGGAATTTCTATCAAACACATTAAAATGTCTGTGTAAATCCAAACTTCTGAATACTTGTGTGATTGCTGAGGACATTCCCATCATCCTAAAGCTGACAAAACCATTTGAATGAGAAATAAGAGAAGAAAAAAGACTTAAACGTATACTTACTAGCCTAAGTTGGACTGCAATACCAATAACCAGGACTGACAATATTCCCATCACACACATCACCAGTGTCAAGTTTGCTTTTAAAAGTTCTAAAAAATAACAAACAAAAAAACAACACTTGAAAATACTATAATATATTGAAACACCAATAAAAGGCTAAAACAACTAACTGATTAAATAAAAAATAATCAATACTAAAAATAAGTTATTAGTTAGGTCCAGTTAGGTTATTGTAGGTTAGTTAGGTTATTATCATTAACCAACATTTTTTTAATTGAAATACAGCTAAAATCAAATTAAATATAAATATTAGATAAAAAATGAAAATGTATATATATATATATATATATATATATATATATATATATATGTTTATATAAAACACATAAATAGATGGTTACAGATTAGTTACATTTATATAATTAACTCAAATGTAAATTGTGCACTTGTTTTTTGTTTTAATGAAGCAATGCATGAGAAAAGAGAAACACCAATGACTCATTATAATAATAACAAAAATCTACTTTTTGAACAAAGTGAAGTTCTCAATAAGAAAGTACCTCTTCTCTCGAAACCCGCTTTCTTTAACGCCAAGAAATATTTTAGCCAGTAAACACATTCATGATTGTAGTATCGTTTCAGCAATGTAAACCGTTCTCTGTCATTATTCCACTTCTCCACTGTGGGTATTGCCTCTGGTACATGTGCAGTGTATCTGCCCTCCCTCAGGTCCAGTGAGATGAAATCCTTTACATCATAAGTGTACCGATCAAACCCTAGTGATAGTCCAGTCTCATCATCATAACCACATCCAAATGTCCTCTGATACATATGAAATCCTGAAGAAGAAGAAGAAGAAAAAAAGGGGGGGTGGGGGAGAGGGGGTTGGGAGAAAATACAACTTCTGCTCTTTTTTGTTTAATGCACAAGTAGGGATGGGCGATATGACCAAATAATTTTTTCACAATATGAAAAATTGTATTTTACAATTATGATTAAAATATTTTTATTTTGTGATATTTAAACTAATTTCTGTTAAATAAAAATGGGAAAAAATAAGAAAATTACAAAAACTAGGCCAAATATAATATTACAAAAATATGAATGAAACAAAACTTATTGTGCTTAATGACACTTTTTAACATCAAAAACGTCCCAAATTCACCCATCCGCCTTCTAAAAGTGTTCCTTTTCAGGATATATTGAGTTTATAACTATATATATACAAATGTATATCATTTTATACCATGGATATCTTCATGCCGCCCAGCCGCACAAGGTAATCCTTTGACATTTAGAAATGTAGTATAAAAACATTTTAACTCACCACCAGAATGATTGAATCGCTTCATTATAACGCGAATGTTGTTTTTGTAGATCTGCTGAACTTCTTCTCTGATTTCAGTGTCTCTTTTCCACATGTCTGTATATGTAAAGTCTTTCATCCAGTCTTGTTTGGGAATCAGCTCCATTGTGATACTGTCATAATAATCGATCTGTTCTCCATCCAGTGTCGTTAGAGCTATAAACTCTTGGATTCCAATCGTCTGTCCATTTATTCCAGAGTATGCGGTGTAGTACATATGATACTCTGAACAAACATTGAACAAAACAACACAAGACATAAAGCTGTCAAGCACGGTTAAGAATCTTATAATGTCAAATCAAATAACTATAAAATACTATTATCCAAAGGAATATTACATTAATTTGAGACACCAATCCCACTGAAATTCTTAACTTACTTTCTTTATTCTTTGATATTTGACACTGTAAACCCTAATGCTCAAAATAATTAATTGGTAGGACAAACTTAAAATAAACTAATTAGTTCAGTCAAATTAACTTTTATGAGTATTTAGCACTTTCTTTTTCTTTCAAGTTCACAGAACTGATATATTTTAAGTAAACAGAACTGTTTCATTGGTTTTATGAAATAATTTATTTTAATTTAGACGGCTGTAATGTCTATTTCCCAGCATGCTTTGCCTATGGCACTCGAAAGGGAGAGTAAATGCTAAAAGTAAGTGTAATATAATGTTGTTGTTTTTCTACAAGATTAATGTTAAGTGGGAGATTTAGTAGTGATTAATGTTTTGTTATGCTAATTTAGAAGAATTTCTGTTAATGTTGGTTTTAGGATAGTTACCATCATGGTGACAAGTGGTGCATGAGCAAACTAGCTTTTTAAAGCTAGCTAAGTTTATACTAATCAAAGTGTTAAAATTGAGATTACATGAAAGTTTTAAGTTAAATGTATGAATTAGTGTACTCAAACATTTCAAGTTAAGAACAATTAAAATGTATAAGTACTGATTGCCATAATTTTTTTGAGCTTTTCAATTTATTCGGGTTAACAGTGTATTCTGTTACAAACATCTCATGGTTTTTTGTCAGTTCAACACACGGAAGTAGTTGAACGCCTTACTGACAGAGAATTCATCGTTTAAACTACTGTACGAAATGAATCTCACCTGAGTAAACCAAAGGTATGTAGATAAAGAAAATGATGAACTTCATTGCTGACGAAAATCCATGTATAAGAGACACAAATTTTAAGTGTAGTCACCGAAGAGAAACTTTAAACTACTGAGCAAGTTACGACAACCTGTGAGTAAAAGGTTCCTCCCTTCACTTCCGTGTTGAGGCTGTTTCTCTAGAGTTGGTGACGTCAGTTCAGTAACCGGTTTTACCTGTTGATTCATATGTAGCAAAGGCTAAAGAGTTTTACAGCGCTCTTCGACGACTACACATAGAATTGTGTGTCAAATACATGGATTTTCATCTGCAATGAGGTTAATCATTTTCTTCATCTACATGCCTTTGGTTTACACGGGTAAGATTCATTTTGTGATGTAATTTTAACTACAAATTCTCTTTCAACAAGGCCTACTTCCGTGTGTTAAACAGACAGAAATTAAGAGTTTTCAAATCTGATATGTAATATTTTCTCAAACATCTTGTATAATATCCAGGATAATAGAACTTGTTCTTGAACTGAAAAGCAGGATTTTGTTTTGTTGAAGGTGCACTGAAAATGTTTCAGTATTTTTGTTTCAGAAATTGTTTCAGTATTATCCAATTATGTGTATTTGTCTCATGCATGCAGGTCTATTTAAACAGCAAAACCATAACAAGAATGAGAATAGCCCTATATGAATGACTGAAGTTATGCACATTTTAATGTAAATGAAAGAATATGCTTCCTGTGCAGGTCTATGTGCCACGGTTCTGTGAAAGATACACTAGTTAGCCGTGCAAAAGTATTGATTTGAAATGAAAGTTGTACTAGTCTTGGGTAGTAAAATGGCTTCTGTCACAAGAACAAATGTAGGACGATTAAAGATTACGAGGCATATGAATAAAAAAAGATGTGCAAAATGTGCAAAATAAATAATTTATAATAAATTACTGCAATATTCCATAAAATTGTCGATTTTGATTTTATGGTGTCTTTGCAAGAAAGAAAACGTCTCGGTTACCTATGATAACCCTCGTTCCCTGAGTAGGGAACGGAGACGTCTCGTCGGAGGAGTTTCCAACGAATTGGGATCACGCTAGGGAGACCAATTGCCTTCAAATGAATTAAAACGAGCCAATGAATATTGGCATGAAAGACTTGCATTCCGCGCCCCGCCTGCCAGTGCGGGTATAAAGCGGAAGCGAGCGCACACACATATGCTTTACGCTGAGGAGCCGGACGGTCCGCGAAGGTACAGCAACCATGGCGACGGGACGAGACGTCTCCGTTCCCTACTCAGGGAACGAGGGTTACCATACGTAACCGAGACGTTCCCTTTCGTTAGGGAACTCCTACGTCTCGTCGGAGGAGTTTCCAACGAATTGGGATCCCTAATAAAACGCCATGGTGCTGGCCCCTTCCAGCGCCCAGCCTAGCTACCCGCCTAAGCAGTTTCTTAGTTTTCTTTACGGCGGGAGCTAGCTAGGAAGAGTCACACTGCTGTTTCGCAAGACCCGCTCTGTGGACTTTGGATAACACTGGGGAAGTGTGCCCCGTAGGAGGGGACGCTGTGGAGCCCCTGCCCGCCCGAAGGGAGGCACTGGAATACACGTATGTACTAACACGTAGGGTAGTGAAACATACGGCAGTCCTTGAGGTAGTCCCAGCCCGAGGGGTGGGAGCGTACTCAGCAAGGACGACAGAACGGGTCTGTCGAGGGGAAGACACGGAGCTAACCCGGAGGGTAGCTGAAACGTGGAAAAAATGGGTCACCGAAGGGACCACTGTAAGGCCACCCAGTCTAATAACAACTCACACGAGAGGTAGTAGACCTGGCGCCGGGCGATCCGCCTCGCCTGGCGCTGGAGGGGTGATGGAGGAACTCACGAGGTTAACTGTTTGTTGGGGAACCAACGGAGCAAAACAGACGCACGTATCCGGCCCCTGGGGCGGGAATGGCGTAGCAAGCCGACATACCTAATTCCTCGCGCTACTGGCCGTAGCGAGTACACGGGAGGAACCGATACAACACGGAGGCTATAAAATCTAGCGAACGTGTTAGGTGTCGCCCAGCCCGCAGCTCTACAGATGTCTGTCAGCGAGGAGGACAAGCAACCTGGGAGGACAAGGCTCAACCAGAGACTCATACGCTCTGGTGATAGCATCCACTAGCCAGTGGGCTAACCTCTGCTTGGAGACGGCCTTCCCCTTCTGCTGCCCTCCGTAACAGACGAAGAGCTGATCTGAGGTTCTGAATCTTTGCGTTCTGTCGATATAAACCCGCAGAGCGCGGACGGGACCGAGAAAAGCTAGGGCTGGGTCTGCCTCCTCCAGGGGCAGCGCTTGCAGGTTCACTACCTGGTCCACGAAGGGAGTGGTAGGAACCTTGGGCACATATCCGAGCCGGGGTCTCAATACAACGTGAGAAAGGCCGGCCCGAACTCCAGGCACGATTCGTCGATCGAAAATGCTTGCAGATCCCCGACCCTCTTGAAAGACGCCAATGCCAACAGGAGCGCTGTCTTAATGGACAGGATATTCAGCTCTACTGTCGACAGAGGCTCAAAAGTAGGACTTTGAAGAGCTCTAAGTACCAAAGCTAGGTCCCAAGAGGGTACAGAGTGCAAAACACGAGGTGGATTAAACCTCCTAGCACCCTTTAGGAATCTGATGATCAGGTCGTGCCTTCCCAAAGACTTACCTTCTACTGCATCGTGATGTGCGGCTACTGCGGCGACATACACTTTGAGCGTGGAGGGAGACAGCCTTCGCTCCAACCCATCTTGCAGGAAGGAAAGCACGACTCTGACCGAGCAAGTTCGGGGGTCCTCCTGACGGGAGGAGCACCATTCGACGAACAGATTCCACTTTAGCGCATAGAGGCACCTCGTAGAGGGGGCTCTAGCAGAAGTGATGGTGTCTAGACCACCTAGAACCTCCGCGTCCCGTCCAGGGACCAGACATTGAGTCTCCAGAGGTCTGGACGCGGGTGCCATAGAGTGCCCCGTTTTGAGAAAGCAGGTCCTTTCTCAGAGGAATGGGCCAAGGAGGTGCTGTCGCGAGGAGCATAAGTTCTGGGAACCAGGTCCGGTTGGGCCAATACGGCGCAACTAGCAAGACCTGCTCCTCGTCCTCCCTGACTTTGCACAGTGTCTGTGCGAGAAGGCTCACTGGGGGAAACGCATATTTGCGAAGGCCCTGGGGCCAGCTGAGCGCCAGTGCATCTGTACCGAGAGACCCTTCGGTCAGAGAATAAAACCACTGGCAATGGGTCGTGTCCGGAGAGGCAAACAGATCTATCTGAGCGGCTCCGAAGATTCCCCAAATCAGCTGGACCGCCTGGGGATGGAGTCGCCATTCTCCCGGAAGAGGCAGCTGCCGTGAGAGCTCGTCGGCTGCACGGTTGAGCACACCCGGGATGAGAATGGCCCGAAGCGACCTCAGATGCTTCTGACTCCAAAGGAGGAGTTGGCGGGCGAGTCGCGACATACGACGGGAGCGTAGACCACCTTGATGTACGCCACGGTCATAGTGCTGTCTGTACGGACCAGTACATGCCTGTGCAGAAGCAGCCCCTTGAGGCGGCACAAGGCTAAGCGTACTGCTTGCAACTCTAGGCAATTAATGTGCCAATGCAGCTGAGGCCCCGTCCACAGACCTGAGACTGCATGCCCGTTGTACGTGGCCCCCCATCCGTTGGCAGAGGCATCCGTGAAAACCACAGCATGCCTGGACCCTTGAACTAAGGGCACTCCGGCCCGTAGAAAGGCAGGGTCCGACCAAGGACTGAAGGTTTGGCGACAGTGCGGGGTAATGTTGACCCGGAACGTGCCGCTCTGCCACGCCCATCTCAGGACTCGATCGTAAAGCCAGCGCTGAAGCGGTCTCATATGCAACAGGCCGAGCGGCGTTACTGCGGCTGCGGCTGCCATATGCCCAGGAGCCTCTGAAATTGCTTCAGTGGGACCGCTGACCTGCCTCGAAAGGACCTGAGGCAGTTGAGCACTGAATGGACGTGCTCCTCTGTGAGGCGCGCAGTCTGACTGACCAAGTCCAGCTCCATACCGAGATAAGTGATCCTCTGCGCGGGGCAGAGTTTGCTCTTGTCCCGGTTGACCTGAAGTCCCAACCGGCTGAGGTGCCGGAGCACAAGGTCCCTGTGATCGCACAACAGATCTCGCGAGTGAGCTAGTTGAGAATGCGAACGTCATGTTCTCTTAAGGGAACAATGGCCGCCTCCACGACTTTCTGGGCCAAGCCGAAGGGTAGGACCTTGTACTGATATGCCCGACCCTCGAACGCAAACCGAAGAAACGGTCTGTGTCGAGGCAGAATCGAGACATGAAAGTACGCGTCCTTCAGGTCGATCGCTGCAAACCAATCCTAGGGACGGATGCACTCGAAAATGCGTTTCTGCGTAAGCATCTTGAACGGGAGCTTGTGAAGGGCCCGATCCAAAACACGCAGATCCAGGATTGGTCGTAACCCACCGCCTTTCTTGGGTACAATGAAGTAAGGGCTGTAGAACCCAGACCTCATCTCGGCTGGAGGGACCGGCTCGATTGCGTCCTTCGCCAGCAGGGCAACGATCTCTTTCCTCAGGACAGGGGCGTTGCCACTCCGCACTTGGTGAAGAGGACACCCCTGTACCAGGGAGGCCGACGGGCAAACTGAATTGCATTGCCGAACCGGATGGTGCGAATGAGCCACCTGGACGGTCTCGGAAGCGTCAGGCTTCGAGAGACTGAACCAACGAGCCCACTCGGACCACCGGCGTACCCTCGGAGGGGCAGCGAGGTGGAAGGCAGGGACCCGCCCTCGGAGGCATTGCTGCGGCCGAAGGTGGGGTCTGTGTGTGTGGTGCAACACTTACCTGCCTCCACCAGGGGGGAAACAGCAGGGAAGGCCCGTCTTTCTCTGGGGCGTTCGACTGCTGACTGTCCCGAGGCAGGAGGGGAAACGAGGAGCGAGGCTGGGGGGCGTCGAGTCCTGGCTTACGTGCCTCCTTGCCCGGCGACAGATGAGAGTGACGAGGCCGTAGCGGCGACACTGGCATCTGAGCGCCTTGGCCAGCGACAGGTGGCACCGTCCTCCTGCGAAAGCTAGACGTCACCATAAAGCTGGCTGACATCTTTTTCACAGGGGGCTGACACCCATGGCGACGAACAGACTGAGGAGAAACCAGGAGTGAGTCGACAGCATATCGGGTCAGCTCCTGGCCTCCTCAACCTGCTTCTGAACTGTGGAGATCCGCTGGGCACAGTCTTCAACAGTGTCGCTGAAAACGGCAAACCCTGCGAGATAGGAGCACCGAGAAAGCGAACTTTGGCGATGTCTCGTACCCCACAAGGTTTAGCCGTGGGATGCTTCTGGACCAGCAGTGTGGACATCGTCTGACCGAGGGCCAGTGCTATAACTTGCACAGCTCAACCCCGACTCAGAACTACCCCTGTGTAGTCAAACCACTAAGGGTAGTGAGAGAGGAAAAAACTTTCTGCAGATTTTGGCATGTTTGGCTTCCCACAGCACCAACATGCTTCGATACTGCTAAAAGCTCTTTCACACGCATCCGGGCAGGCACGGGGGCGGGGCAAGGCGATTACGCGTTGCACTGCGCCCCCAGAGTAGCCCGGGAAGTGTGGCTGTCAAGTCTGAATCCGGTTCAGCACGAGCACACACACCATTACAGTGGGAACTCAGCGTCATCATTTCCAGAGTGTAACAGCCCTCTCTCCGATGCAGCGATCGACATCTGATCCTCCCCTGGTGCCCTGAATGAAATAGCCGGTCCCTCATGAGAAGGACCAGAGATTCCACCCGAAAGCTGCCAGGCATGCAAAACAGTGAACGTGGCCATACTTTGATGGTACACGGCACGCTGAGCGCTCAACCCCCCGTTTTTAGAAAGGCAAGCGAACAACGTGCCGACGTGGTCATGCTCTCGTAAGAGAGCATAAACCACCCATGAACACAGTCTCAGCATGTTTGCGATGAGCTAGAGGAGTGAGGGTTCCGAGGAGATGGTCTCGTCAGAGAACGCTCACTGTAATCCTCTAATCACCAATGCCATTAGCCAAAATAGCCCTCCACCGTTGGCCACCAGCAGAGGATCTAGATCGGGAAACAGTCAAAGGCGCACATCTAGAGCGCCGAATGACGCGCGCTGGGTTGCCGTGACAACCGTGCTGTCAGCCGGCAACTCGACGGCACACGACACGCTGAGCGGCTTAAGCCCTTATGAGAAAGGGGAGACGAACAACCCGCCGACGTGGTCAAGCTCTCATGAGTTATCAAACCACCCACGAACGCAGTCTCATCATGCTTAAGCCCAGGCACGTGAAACAGTGACCGTGGCCATCAAATGAGGACAGGAAACGACCGCATCCAGAAACACACGGGTGAAACGTCATCCTGAAAAGGACGCGATCTTCACCCGTGTTGCTCTTTTCACAGAAAACGCTCTCTTATTGTGCTGAAGCACACAGGGATATACGCGGCAACACAGCGGGGAAACTGCAAGCCCGCTGTGCGACTCAACCGATTACCAGCTGTGACAACAGCTCTTTGAAACAACGGCAGATCGCGTGAAGCAGCAGCTGGTCCCCGGGAGATCGCGAAGATCGCTGAAGCGCCGTCACACCAACACAGAGAGGTCTCGGAGAAAACAGCAGACTCGTTGAGCGTGAAGATAAATTATTAATCTTGAAGCTCATCTACTCAGAGGACACCACCGGTCGGCTCCGAAGCTAAAAGCATATGTGTGTGCGCTCGCTTCCGCTTTATACCCGCACTGGCAGGCGGGGTGCGGAATGCAAGTCTTGCATGCCAATATTCATTGGCTCGTTTTAATTCACTCGAAGGCAATTGGTCTCCCTAGCGTGATCCCAATTCGTTGGAAACTCCTCTGACGAGACGTAGGAGTTCCCTAACGAAAGGGAACTGAATGACTTGTTCCCTTTCGATACAGTTCAGTCACATTGTGTCAGTCGCTGACGCTCCTGTTTCTCCGAAATACTGATTGAATCACATAGACAATTGGCATTTAAGGCTGCCAAAACGGGCAGTGACGACTACCTATACAAGTCGACGCTGAATGCCATTTCATCTGAATCATTCTCCAAGCGTGAAGATCATCTCCTTGCTTGACTCTGAAGAAGACGAAGAGAAGACAAAGAGAAGAAGCCTTCTGCTCGCCAGGCCATGAAGGTGGCACATGCAGGGCTCTCACGCACTCCTCGAATGAGCACTGTGAGTGCGTTACCTGGCTGGGCTGTGCCCACGCTGAAGCCGCGCTCATCGAGACGAATTGCTCTCCTTGTCAGGAGCTTGAGAGAAGTTAACAGCAGAGTCACAGGGCCGAGCAATGAGTGACTAAGGACTGACCGAGGACTAAGTGAGCTCACGCTTAGATCCCGCGTCCATCACTCTTTGCAAGGGGATTCCTTCTCCTGTGAAGACCAGAACCCTCATCTGGTGTGAGCGGTTTGGTCTATTTCTCAGGGTTCCGAGGAAGAATTCACTAATGACATTCACCATGTCAGTGGCAACTTATGATGCGGAGGAGTGGTTGAACATCATGGAGGACTCTGCCCCCCCCCCGCCGCCTAAGGAGCCAGTTGATGTCAGGCCTGGTCTGGACGCCAAACTTATCAGTTTCCTGACCAAGGCTTATGAAGACCTCGGCTTGGAGTGGCCCCATAAGAGCCTGCCCGCAGCCGCCTTGACAAACGGTTCCTGCAGAACTGCTCCATTCTTTCCCGAAATTCATGATGAACTGACCAAGACATGACGCTCCCCCCGACTTGGCCGGTGTCCACGCTTGGGATGAGTCTGGCCCAGACCCTGCTGCTTTCAAGGAGCTGTGCAGCGCTACTAAGAAAACGACCCAGGCAATTGGCCATGCGATGAACAGTTTGGTGGTCATTTAAATTTAATAGAGATCTAGGACGTGGCCAAAACAGCTCTCCTCGACTCCCCAGTTTCTCTCACAGGCCCTGGCATGTACTGGCTGTCATGAGCACTGGGACTTTTCCAGTGGGCCGATCGAGTTGTGGTCCGATCAGCCAAAGGAGAGGTCAAAGGATTCAGATGAAATAGCATTCAGCGTCAACATGTATAGGTAGTCGCCCCTGCCCATTTTGGCAGGCTGAAATGCCAATTGTCCGATTCAATTAGGCTTCAGTATTTCAGATAAAAAGCAGTTTCCCCAAAGCGTCAGTGACTGACACAATCCTTGTTCCCATTATCTCAGGGAATCAAGGTTACACGAGTTACCAAGACATTTTGTATCAAAAAGAAATTTGACCTAACACTGTATTTATTTTGTATTTATATATAGAAACCATTTTGAGAGCTTTGTGTTATTTTGTGTGTGTGTGTTGATGTGTGTTTATTTATTTTTTTCAGAGTTACACAGATTTTTGACCGCTTACACCAGAATAAGCGGCCAGACGTTTGCAGAAATCCCAGAGTTTTTTGCTGTAACGACACTGGATGATCAACAGATCGATTATTATGACAGTAACAAAAAGAAGCTGATTCCCAGACAGGACTGGATGAAGGAGTTTGCATCTACAGAACTGTGGAAGGAATACACTGATATCAGAGAAAAACTACAGCAGATCTACAAAATCAACAATTATGTTCTAAAAGAGGAATTCACTCAGTCAGATGGTGAGTTAAAATACATTATTACACAGCTCTCTGAAATGCTTGATTCTGATTGGTCAGTCATGAAATTCCGAGGTCTGTTTTTCCCCGATAATAACTGTTATCAGTAGCAACCTTCGACTGTAAAAAAATATGGACATACTCTCCGGGACGTCACTGTGGGTTTCTGAAGAGCATTTTTGAAGCTCAAAAGCCGGTCATCCATCAACCTTTTTGGCAGCGCGTCACTCCCAGATAACCGAAAAGGGTTATAAAAAAATGCACCCCCCTCACAGTTGTCAAGAAGGGTAAAATTAGTTATGTAGACCAAACCCCCTTTTTGCACCAGGCTGTAAAAAAAAACATCTGCTGTAAGGTTTCTGCAGTATATAAACATGGGGTTTATAGGATTGTCTCTCTTTTGAAACTGTCTCTAGTGGCCAGGCGATGGACTGCAGTTTAAGTCACTTCCGTGTTGGTTTCAAGAGAGAGATCGGAAGGTTTCTGCTTGATAGCAACGCTGTATAGAGCGAAACAGTCGGGTTCCAGAAGTAAAAACTCCATTCATTTTCTCCATAAGGAAATTCATTTTTAACAATAACTTGTAAATTGTTAAAAAACGATTAAAAGACTTCAATACTTAAAGGGGTCATGAACTGGCTTTTTAATTTTTTTTATATTGTTGTCCGAGGTCAACTTATGACGTTCCCTTGGTTTTTACATTCAAAAACATCAAAATGAACAAGTAATAGGCTATTTTCTACCCTAGTTTTGAGCCTAGCTCAAAAACGCTCGGTTTTTATGGGCGTCTCGCATTGAAGACTTGGAAGTAAAGGCCCACTGCTGTGAGTGGATAACAGTTTTGCATATTAGAATGAGTTCTGTGTAATGCGCGAATCGGTGGGCGGGGCTAAACCGGCCGTGTTGAAGTAGGCGTCGATCTTCTTCTGCGGGGGTGGTGTGTTAATCCTCTTTGACGTCATAGTTCCCCACTTTGAAAAACGAGTCGTTTGCTGAGCCTGGTGTCAATAAAAGCTTTTATTGGACTAACAAGGACGTTTTCAGTTCTGAAACTTACAGGATATTCTTATAATATGATGACCTCTTAGATGTCAAAAGCTCAAGGAAAATTTGATTTCTCAGTTCATCACCCCTTTAATGAAGATATTTTGAAGAATATGTGTAACTGAACAGTTGATGGGCCCCTGCTATGGAAGTCAATCTTCTTTTGTGCTTGATTTTTACAGGTTTGGAACAACTTGAGGGTGAGTAAATGATTGACAAAATTTGTATTTGAATATGTATATATGCAAATTTTGTAATAAACTCACCCTGAAGTTGTTTCAAACCTGTATGTATATGTATATACAGGTGCTGGTCATATAATTAAAATATCATCAAAAAGTTGATTTATTTCAGTAATTCCATTCAAAAAGTGAGATTTGGATATTATATTCATTCATTACACACTGACTGATATATTTCAAGTGTTCATTTCTTTTAATTTTGATGATTATAACTGACAACTAATGAAAATATTGAAGACACCTGGTGCCACAGTCTAATCAGCTAATGAACTTAAAACACCTGCAAAGGCCTTTAAACGGTCTCTCAGTCTAGTTCTGTAGGCTGCACAATCATGGAAGACTGCTGACTTGACAGCTGTCCAAAAGACGACCATTGACCTCTTGCACAAGGAGGGCAAGACACAAAAGGTCATTGCTAAAGAGGCTGGCTGTTCACAGAGCTCTGTGTCCAAGCACATTAATAGAGAGGCGAAGGGAAGGAAAATATGTGGTAGAAAAAAAGTGTACAAGCAATAGGGATAACTGCACCCTGGAGAGGATTGTGAAACAAAACCCATTCAAAAATGTGGGGGAGATTCACAAAGAGTGGACTGGAGTCAGTGCTTCCAGAACCAGATGTATGCAAGACATGGGTTTCAGCTGTCACATTCCTTGTCAAGCCACTCTTGAACAAGACACCGCGTCAGAAGCGTCTCGCCTGGGCTAAAGACGAAAAGGACTGGACTGCTGCTGAGTGGTCCAAAGTTTTAGCAAAAATTTAGCATTTCCTTTGGAAATCAAGGTCCCAGAGTCTGGGGGAAGAGAGGAGAGGCACAGAATCCATGTTGCTTGAAGTCCAGTGTGAAGTCTCCACAGTCAGTGATGGTTTGGGGTGCCGTGTCATCTGCTGGTGTTGGTCCACTGTGTTTTCTGAGGTCCAAGGTCAACGCAGCCGCCTACCAGGAAGTTTTAGAGCACTTCATGCTTCTGCTGCGGACCAACTTTATGGAGATGCAGATTTCATTTTCCAACAGAACTTGGCACCTGCACACAGTGCCAGCGCTACCAGTACCTGGTTTAAGGACCATGGTATCCCTGTTCTTAATTGGCCAGTAAACTCGCCTGACCTTAAAGGGATAGTTCACCCCAAAATATAAACTCTGTCAGTAATGACTCTCCCTCATGTTGTTCAACCCCGTAAGACTTTCGTTCATCTTCGCAACACAAATTAAGATATTTTTGATTAAATCTGAGAGCTGGATCACTCCTCCATAGGCTTCTAAGGGATTGAAACTGGCCGGCCCAGAAAAGTTATGAAAGACATCGTTCAAATAGTCCAAGTGACTACAGTGGCTCGATCTTAAGTTTATCACACATCATATCACACAACTGATGAGATAATAAAATATTTCAACTCAAATCAATATTCAATGTCTAAATATTTACTTATGTGGCAAGCAGCCTTGTAAATATAATGCACATCCAGTCAGTTGTTATCGCAGAATAAACCCCGACAGGGTGATCAGGAGGAGTCTTGTATCACTCTGAAGGGTTTATATGTACATCATCCCTTTCTTATACTACATTTATAAACATCAAAGGATTATATTGTGCTTTAAAAATAAAAAGTAAGTACAGTATCCCACTCTCTCTTTCAGGAGTTCATGCGTATCAGAGGATGTATGGCTGTGAATGGGATGATGAGACTGGAGACTCACATGGGTTTGATCAGTACGGTTATGATGGAGAGGATTTCATCTCACTGGACCTGAAGGAGAACAGATACACTGCGTCTGTACCACAGGCATCTCCTACAGTCATGATGTGGAATAATGACAGAGAACAGCTTGAAATCTTACAACAATACTTGCGATATAAGTGCGTTTACTGGCTGAAGGAGCTCTTACATTTGTCTAAAGCTACTTATGAAAAAGCAGGTACATTATCAGAGTTACCAGGATTTATATATCAAATGTATTTCTTTCATGTGAAGATCCTAGATAAAAATCTATGCAGGTCAACTTTAGAGATTGTTAAACTATGATAAGTAGAAAGTGCATGTGTTTCTTTCTCTGTTTTTCAGTTTTGTTCTGTTTACTTCTAGAGCCTAAAGTGTCTCTGCTGCAGAAGAACCCAGACTATTATGTGGAGTGTCACGTCACAGGCTTTCTCTTCAGAAAC
The DNA here is from genome assembly GCA_029959095.1 of Rhinichthys osculus. Lineage (NCBI taxonomy): Eukaryota > Metazoa > Chordata > Actinopteri > Cypriniformes > Leuciscidae > Rhinichthys > Rhinichthys osculus. The sequence continues at coordinate 3,240,771 of JARWKJ010000020.1, read as the reverse complement.
ACAAGCATCTCATGGAGGAAGAATGGAAAAGCTCTGAGCGATTCTAGTAACTTGGTGGAGTCTGGAAAAACACTACCAAATGAGGACGGGACCTTCCAGAGGACACTTACCCTGTATATCCTTCCAGATGAATGGAAGAAGGACCGGTACAGCTGTTTGGTCGAGCACAAGAGTTTGACTGAGACAATCCAGAAGATTCTGACTGAGGATCAGATCCAGAGGAACAGCAAGTTTAAACATGGTTAATTTTTTCACCTGTACTGTACACTGACTTTAATTTTCTGTTGTTTTTTTTAGGTTTGTTTGTTCTGTTGTTGTTAGGTTTTTATGCAATATTATTCATTGCATATCGTGTTTGTTTCTCTGTGTGTTCTAGAACCTGCATCAGATTCTTCATATATCATGTATCTGGTTCCAGTCATTATCACAGTTATTGTTGTAATGATTGGACTGATTGGACTGTATGTAATTTGGGAACACAGGAAGAAACTCAAAGCTCGTAAGTACTAATGACCTGTTGTGAGATATAATTCCCATCATAAGTGCACATGTTTTTACATGTGTTTCTGTGTGTGGCGATACAATGAAGAAGAGTGCAGTGAATGTGAACCTGTTGCCATCATGTTTATATTCTCTGAAATGATCAAACTTTAAGAATTCTGTTGGTGGTGTGTGTGTGTGTGTGTGTGTGTGTGTGTGTGTATGTGTGTGTGTGTGTGTGTGTGAAATTATATGTGAATCCTTTGAAAATGTTCTTTGAATTTCATAACAGCATGACACACCTCTGTTTATCTGTCTTTACAGCCAGCAAGAACATCAAGTATATCATAGCTCAAAGCGAGCGTACAGAACATGGACATGATCGGCAACCTCCTAGTACATTAGTGTGATAAAGAAATTATTAAATCGCAAACATTTAAAATTTACTTCACTCCCTCTCATGAACCAGAATCCTTTAAATCGTGAGTGTGCAGCGCCTAATGGTTCCTCCACAGAGATGAACAATATCACTTTCCAGAACCGTCACCTTCACAGTTCCTCACCGGTGGACGAATCTTCCCAACTCTACCCGGCAACTGAGTCCTTTTATAAAGTCCAAGAAACATCTAAAGACCCTTAAAGACTCTGAGTATTCAACTACACATCCTTGAATTAATCTTATTTATACTTTTACCTTTTCTTCGAATCTTAGAACGAATCACTTTAGCTGCTTTTCCACCGTTCTCTTTGCTTAACCGTTCAATTCCGTGCCATGGTTTCATTTTTCACGGTGTTGCTGATAACAGAGCTCTTTACCAGTTATTTCCGTTCTTAGAACCGTTCGGCCAAACGATGGAAAAATGTTTTTTGTTGTTTTCCTCATTTGTTGCTTTGAATTTTGTAAAAATGATACAAAATGTAAATATTTTCTTAATGATAATTGTCTTAATGGTATTACTTGATGTGTTGTTGTTTTTTTTGTATTTTTATATATAAACTAAAATTCCCATTCTGTTGAAAACAAAGTCTTACAAATCTTTACTAAAAACTTTTTTTTTGGACTGTCAATAGATTAAAATAATATTAACTACAAAAAACAATTAATTTTTGAATTTGCTGAAATTTGCCTCTAAATAACAAGTCATAAGTTATTAAGATATGAGCCAATACCATTTGTTCCATTTTTATCAGAGTACATTTTCCCAATCAGATGTTTATCCACATGTTGTATATGTGTAATTATATGTGTAAGTATTATATATATGCCTTGTTTCCTGTGGAAATATATGTATATATTTATTTCTGTGTTCTGGAGTCGATGATCATTTTAAGTTTCCTCAGTCTGATGATTTCTCATTGAAAAGTACTTGTTGATCTTGTGGTTTAACAGAAAAGCATAAAAATGTATGACGACCTGCGAACAATCAACATGTATTCACATTTTTTCATCCTGTTTGTACATTTTTCTTGCCTCATTTTGTGCTATAATAAATAATAAACCTATACTTTTCTCAATTTTTTTCTGAGCGAGTTCAGTCTCTGTCATTATACATAATAGTTTTATCATTTAATAGAGATTCTGACTAAATGTGTTTCATGGATAATGCTACACAGATTTGATCTCATATCTGTCAACTATGGCAATTTGTAAAACTACATTTAAAAAATGTACCGCAGATTTCTTGATTGCATATGCGAGACTTAATCTCAAATTGAATTATCTAATGGACTAAACACCAGACTGTAGTTTATGGATCTGAGTTCTTACCCTACAGTAACACTATCAGTCAAAGGTTTTTGATCTGTAAGATTTTTAATGTTTTTAAAAGAAGTCTCTTCTGCTCACAAAGGCTGCATTTATTTGATTAGAAATACAAAAACAAAACAAAAAACGGTAATATTGTTAAATATTATGACAATTTTTTAATTTGAATTTATTTTATAATGTAATTTATTACTGTGATCAAAGGTGAATTTTCAGCATCATTACCCCAGTCTTCAGTGTCACATGATCCTTCAGAAATCACTCTAATATGATTTGATGCTCAAAAAAAACAATTATGATTATTATCAATGTTGAAAACAGTTGTGTACATTTTTTTTTACAGAATTCTTTGATGAATAGACAGTTCAAAAGAACAGCATTTATTTGAAATAGAAACTTTTGTAACATTATAAATGTCTTTACTGTAACTTTTGATCAATTTAATTCATCCTTGATGAATAAAAGTATTGATTTATTTAATTTCTTTCCCCCAAAAAAATACAATAAAAATTCTTACTGACCCCAAACTGTTGAACGGTAGTGTTTAATGTTACAAAAGCTTTCTATTTCAGATAAATGCTGTTCTTTTGACATTTCTATTCATCAAAGAATCCTGAAATAAAAAATGTAAATAAATGTTTTCAACTGTGATCATAATCAGAAATGTGTCTTGAGCATCAGATCATCATATTAGAGTGATTTCTGAAGGATCATGTGACACTGAAGACTGGAGTAATGATGCTGAAAATTCAGCTTTGATCACAGGAATAAATTACACTTTACTATATATTCATATAGAAAACAGCTGTTTTACATTGTAATAATATTTCACATTATTCCTTTTTGTATTTTTAATCAAATAAATGCAGCCTGGGTGAGCAGAAGAGACTTCTTTTAAAAACATGAAAAATCTTACCGATCAAAAACGTTTGACTGGTAGTGAATGTATATGTAATTTACTCTAATCTTTTTAACCTGGTGAACCTCACTAGTTTTCAGTGCACAGTGTGATGACGTGTGAAGCGCTGGCAGTGTGTGTTCTCAGCAGGTGTGTGTGTCTCAGCGCTTGTGAGGGATGTTCACAGGAGGTTATTAGTCTCTTCACTGACACACTGTAGGGGTGGTCCAAACCAAAGTGAACAACCTGATGGTCACTTCAAGGAAGTCATTTTTATCATTTATGGTCATGTGACCCAGTAAGTACTATTTATTCATTTTAAAGTTAGATGGCAGGAGAGTTCGAGTTAACTTACATTTACATTTATTCATTTAGCTGACGCTTTTATCCAAAGCGACTTACAATTGCTATATATGTCAGAAGTCGCACGCCTCAGGAGCCACTAGGGGTTAAGTGTCTTGCTCAGGGACACATTGGTGTCTCACAGTGGATTCGAACCAGGGTCTCTCACACCAGAGGCATGTGTCTTATCCACTGCGCCATCACCACCCCAACTTACAAACAGAGTGATTCAAGTTCCCTTTCGAGGGAACTCTCGCTGCGTCGGAAATCGACACATTGGGGAACGCCTTTGGCATGAAGCGTCTGAAGTCAACTATTCAATCTCGATTGGCGTAGCCTAATCACGTCACTCATGACGTCGCATGTAATGGAGGGCGGAAGCTATAAAGGGACACCGGAACAAAGCAGCGTCAGCTTCTGGTCTTCAGCAAGCTTTCTGTGTCAACCTGTTTGTCTTATGTGGTGTTGTCTGTGCAAACTGTTTTTTATATGAAAGAGCTCCGCTCGCGTTTGAGCCTGTTCAGTCAAATAGATCAGGCTCGCGATTCCAGTGCATCAGGTCTCGCGGCTGTCGAGGCAGTGCGCCGCTTGTATGCATGGGATTCGCACGTGGGGCTGGCATATAATACTGAGACGGTTGCGACCCTTTCTCAGTGTTTATTTACCAGCTCCACTGGTCTCGCGTGCGGTTCGAAAGCCCGCACTGCGGCTTCTTCCGACCGTGTTAAAGACCCGGTGTTTGATTTATCTGGCTCCGAGGAGTTAGATATTCTCAACACAGGTTTGCCATTTTCCTGTTATAAAAAAAAAAAAAGAGTTGCTGGAGGTTGTAACCAGGGCAGTGGCTGAATTAAATGTTGAATGGCCATTTAATAAGCAGGAAGCGACTAAGAAAAATAAAATGAATGAGCGCTTCCTGCAGACCCAGTCACAAGCTTCGTGTCAGAGCCTTCGCTTTTTCACTGATCTCCATACTGAGGTGTCGAGATCATGGAAAAATCCATGTTCATCTTAATTATTTTCCCCCATGTATATATTTACATCTATTAGGGAATCTAATAAGAATGGTTAGGAGGTGATATGCCTCGGGTAGAGGAATATTTTGCGAAATATTTTCTCCCTGACATTGCGTCACCCCTGATAGCTCAGACACTTCCCGCCAAATCTCGTACTTCGAATTTGTTAGGGAAAGCATATATGGCGGTGGGTCAAGCCGGTGCATGCCTACACACGATGGGGTTAATACAGGCATACCAGGCTGACCTCCTCAAAGAGGTGGATGATAACTGGGAGGTCTCACTCAACAGTACTACTGGAGTGGTTGACTTATCTCTCTGTATTATTAAAGAGACACTAGTCGTCTCAGAGAGACATTTATGGCTAAATCACTTGGGGATCGGGGAGAAGGACAGAGCCTTCCTTCTCGATGCCCCCCTTTCGCCTTCTGGCCTCTTTGGCGACGCGACAAGAACCGTTGTCGAGAGGCTTCAGAAGGCAGAGCGACAAGCAGATATCCCCAGTTGTCAGTTCAGGTCTCATGGGGTTGCTGCCAGGGGGCAACCTCATGGGACAGCCGCCAGCTCCTCATATTTTTTGAGAAGGTTGCCTCTCGTGCCCCGCCATATAAGGCTTGGGGCCAGAGGAAACATTCTCGCACAAAGTCCTCCATACCGAAGACAGGTCTGAGGACTGTCTCTCGGGTTAAGATGGTCCTGACCAAGAGGTCTTGTCGTAACACGCGGACCCTTATGGGCGTTCCCCCAGGAGGGCGAGTACAAGAGTCTCGCCCCCTTTTGCAGCCCTTAGGGAATCGATGTTTGCTTCCTGCCGCCGATGGCACCTCGGGACACATCGGCTTCCAGCAAACACAAATGGCAGTGTCCGCCCGGAGACGTTGCGGCCCTGTCGAGTTCGCCGCCTCTCAGGAGGTCTGTAGAGAACATATTTCGGTTAGTTCCTGCCAGTTAGCTGCTTCAGGTCACCGAAGCCGTTTAAAAATTTATAAACGAGGCCAGTCTCGAGGGACTGGTCCCCATAATGGCATATCTAGACACCCTGAAGGGTCTTCAAAATACAGCCTAGGGGGTCCTGCTTATAGTGAAACTAATATAAAAAATATTATCTACTAGGGGTGGTTCACATGTTGGCCAGCCCCGAGCAGGGTCGGTTCTTGGAACAGGAAGTCTAGTCCCTCTTAACACAGGAGACCTCAACGTGGGCTCTTCTTTGTTTACGGGAGCCTGGGTTCTACAGCCGGCACTTCATAGTTCCTGTGAAGGGAGGGGGAGTTAGGCCTGGGTTTGGATCTCAGGGCACTGGATCAACCTCCGAGGGGGTTTAGATTCAAGATACCGAATGTCAGTCAAACCAGCTCCGAGGACTGGTCTGTCGTGATAGATCCACAAGCTCCTTAACTCCTCGTTCCCTTCTAACCCCATCACAGGAAGTTTCCGAGATTCGCTTTTGGGGGGGAAAAGCTTATCAATATACGGTTCTTCCTTTCGGCCTAGCCTTATCTCTGTAAGGCCTGCTAACTTGATCCAAGGGCGGCATTCAAATTAGCGGTGAAGGTCTCAACGCGCGTTCCGTCTCTTCAAATGGCAAAGGGATTTTTGATTAAATGTAATACTTTTTATCTAATGTATTAACTCGTTTCATCTGACTCCATAGAATGAAAGTGTTTTAATGATATCTGTGCATCATTAAGTATACGTTAATGTTTGACTATTCGTTTTAACTCCAATGAAAATAAAGTCAAAGTCTGTTAGAATAATCAAATATAACAATTTATTATGTCAGGTAAATGTATTTTAACAATTCCATAATCAATTGAAAGATAATCAATGCAAATCATCAAATGTTTTAGGATTAGAGAAATAGATGCGAACCCAACATGAACTACATGAGCTAAACCTCACGGGCTGATCTGCAATACAGAAAAAGCCACGACTCCTTGCTGCATTCCATTAAATAGCCAGAACTTCTTTTCAATGGTAATTTGCATTCAGGTTACACCTTATTTGGGGGGTAGGGGAGAAAGGCCATTTGCTACCTTTCTTGGTGCCAGTTTTTCTAAACTTCTAAAAAACCTTATTACCTTTTGTTTTACTTATTTGAAATGAGACATTTGTACCACTCATTCCTGAGACATTTCAAATGATACCAAACATAATACTCAATGATAATCATTCACATCAAACCATACATATATTCTCATGTGAGTTTCAGCTGTTACTGGGTGAAATGTAAATCAGGTGAGACTGCGTGAGGGGGAGGTCGAATGCTATTTCAGCAAGTTCCTTTGTTTCAATAGACCATGTGGTCAAGACAGTGTCTCCAACCAGTTCTTACAAGGCCAAATGTTCATTTCCAGCTTCAACCAGTTTCCCAGTCTTACATCTCCTCGCACCTTTACTAATGTATGAATGCTGCCCTTGCTCCATTGAGACTTCAGGGGATCCGTATTCTAAATCATATAGATGACTGGCTCGTTTTGGCTCAGTCAGAAGAACTGGCGATTCAACATTGAGATGTTGTTTTGCGTCATTTGAGGTGCTTGGGGTTGACACTCAATGTGAAGAAAAGTTCCTTAACTCCTCTTCAGAGGACAACGTTCCTGGGAGTAGAGTGGGACTCACTCACGATGCAGGCACAATTGTCTCCTGTTCGTATAAATACTAATTTAACCACAATAAAGAGTATTAGGTTAGGCCAGGCCATCGCTGTCAAACACTTTCAAAGAGTTTTTGGGCCTCATGGCTGCAGCTTCCATCGTAATTCCTTTTGGTCTGCTCCGCATGAGGGCCTTACAGTGGTGGCTCAGGACCACGGGGTTTCTCCGCTGGCGAACCCCTTTCGCATGATCAGAGTTACGCGCAGATGCCTTCGTGCTCTTGTCATGTGGAAGAAACCATGGTTCCTGTCTCAAGGCCCGGCTTCGGGAGCACCATGTCAGAGAAAAACTTTGACTACAGATGCGTCCCGCACGGGTTGGGGTGCGGTTATGGAGGACCGTTACACCCGAGGTACTTGGAAGGACCATCATCTCTCATGGCATATTAATCGCTTGGAGATGTTGGCTGTATCCTTTGCCCTGTGGCATTTCCTTGTAGACCTCAGAGGCCATCATGTTCTCATTAGGACTGAAAATATGTCGGTGGTCTCTTATATCAACCGCCAAGGAGGCCTGAAGTCACGCCCTCTTTCTAGACTGGCGCATCAGATTCTTCTATGGTCCCAGGATAAATTTCTCTCTGTTAGATCTATTTATATTCCTGGGGTTGATAATGTGAGAGCAGATATTCTGTCGAGGCAGGGGCTGAGGCCGAGCGAAGGTTGACCTGTTCGCTTCTCATGAGAACACTCATTGCCCGCTCTGGTACTCTATCTCACATCCAGCTCCTTTAGGCCTGGATGCCATGGTACAGATGTGGCTGAGGTCACGTCTGTACGCTTTTCCCCCGATCGCTCTGCTCCCTGGGGTTCTGGAAAGGGTCAGGAGGTACGGCTTGAGTTTACTCCTTGTAGCTCCGTACTGGCCGAATTCGGTTCTCGGACCCTATAAGTCTCCTGGAGAGTCCTCCCTGGCGAGTCCCTATTAGGAGAGATCTTCTTTCCCAGGCCTATGGTACAATATTTTATCCACGGCCGGAGTTATGGAGACTATGGGTCTGGCCCCTGAGGGGGATCAACCCATAAATAGGTTACCCTTTCCATCGAGGTGGTTAGGTCATCCATTCTAGAACCCCACTCTACTAGGAACTAAATATTTTTAAGAGGTTAGGTACGGCATTGAACCCAGTTAAATACTGCCCACTGGCTTCAGTACTGGCGTTCCATCCTGTTCATGCTTAGGGCCTCTGTGGTGGCCTTAGTCCCCTAAGGGTGAGCTCGTAGGGACATTCCCACTAAAAAAGTAGATTCCTCACTGTTCCTGTAGATTGGAGGATGAATCCTGTCATCTAGCCTATTGGCATCAGGCTGACGGGTTATCCCTGGCACCCGTCATGTCCTGGGGATGAGTTATATGAGAATACATATAAGAATCTTGAGTCTGCTTCCTGTTCGTCCTACTCCCTGGAAGAGTGGTGGCATTGCCCCCTCTTACTCGAGGGCGTGGAAGCCACTCTATCTCATTTCTGCCTCGACACTGAGGTGCCTGTAGGCAATATCATGATTCTCCGGGTATTCATCATATAAGAATCTATTTGAGTCTGCTTCCTGCTCGTCCTGCTCCCTGGAAGAGTGGTGGTGCTGCCCCCTCTTACGTGATGACGTGGCAGCCACTCTACTTTATTTCTGCCTTGACACTGAGGTGCCTGTAGGTAGTATCATGATTCTTCAGGTAATCCATCCTCCATCGCATGTGTCGGATGGTCAAGGTCGTAGCCTGAGTGGCCCCTATGTTAGGCCTCGGGCTGGTAGGAGTTAGATCTATCTAGATATGTATCAAGGGCTAGGAGCTATCCCCCTTTTTCAATTAGACAGTTGGTTATCTACGGAAACCTCTCATAACTGATATACGGGGTGCGCTCTTGCCTTCACCTCTCATCTAATATTTCTTTACTGTCTGGGGTTCCCATCCATGGGGTCCGTTGAGCCACCGGCTCCAGACCTCCCCTTCTTACACCAAATCTTATGACAATCTAGGTTGGATCTGCCTTCTCATTCCTATCGTCCGTGAGTGTGCCAGATGCTACACACCAGGGTGTATTTTCTCAGTGTGGCGCAGTGGACATTTCGTTCCCCAATGTGTCGATTTCCAACGCAGCAAGAGTTCCCTCGAAAGGGAACGTCTCGGGTTACGACTGTAACCCTCGTTCATTGAGAAGGGAACGAAAGTTAATATAATTAACTTGATGTAGCAGAATTAATATTACAATCAATTAACCTGTTCGTCCAGCTAACACCCAGTAATGATCATCTATCATGGACACAGAACGTCTCGGTTACGGATGTAACCCTCGTTCCCTGAGTAGGGAACGGAGACGTTACGTTGTGACGATGAAATCGGGTTCGCTTAGACAGCCTATCAACTTTGAGTATTACAAAATGTGCCAATAGCAAAGAAATGCCATGGGTCTGCAGATTTTGCATAGCATGACTCCGACCCACCTCGTGGGTAAATAAGGAAGTACGCTGGCAACAAGTAGTTATATTACTTGCTGAGGAGCCGAGACTGATCTCGGGCTGTTCCAGCGGTACAGCGAAAGTGGCAGGGAGACGTAACGTCTCCGTTCCCTACTCAGGGAACAAGGGTTACATCCTTAACCGAGACGTTCCCTTTCGTAGTCACTACGAGTTACGTTGTGATGAGGAAATGGGGTTCCCAGTATAATCACATCACTCGGCTGTCTTCCAGTGCCCTGCGTAAGTCTGAGCTCCCTGTCGTGAGACTACCCCGGACAAAGGACTCCTGCTTAACACAGAAAAACCAAGGTACACTGGGAAGCATATCTCAGTGGAAATATGCAATTATTGCCTATCCGAAAGGGGGGGACTTACAGAATACACATATGACCCAGGAGGGGGCTGCAAATGGAAAACACTGGGGTGTCCAGCCCGAAGGGAGGAATGTTTCAACCCCAGGAGTGGCAAGGTGGCTTGCCAAGGGAAAGACTTACAGAGGCTTACAGTGGAAATACACATGTTGGGGTCGCCCAGAGGGGGAACCATGCACATGGAGGCACCTTGCCAACGCGAAAGCTGCCAGTGGCATAACTCTGGCGTTTGACGTCAACAGTGCTGGAGAAATATCACACGTATCCAGTCCGTGGAGTGGAATGGCGAGCAAGCGAAGACACCTGAGCGGGTCCTAGTACCGGCTGGTTGAAGCGAGTACACGAGAGGACACAGGCTCCACTCAGAGATTGTAGAATCTGGCGAATGTGTTGGGTGTCGCCCAGCCTGCAGCTCTGCAGATGTCAGCTCTGCGAGGCACCATGCGCTAGAGCCCAAGAGGAAGCCACACTCTGTGAGGAGTGGGCCTTCACATAAGGAGGCACGGTTGACCTTGCTGCTGGTATGCCAAGCAATGGTGTCCACTGTCCAGTGAGACAACCTCTGCTTGGAGAGAGCCTTTCCCTTCAGCTTCCCACCATAACAGACAAAGAGCTGGTCAGAGGTCTTAACTGACAGGAACTTAAGCACCACTGACTGCAGAGGCTCAAAGGGAGCACACTGCAGGGCAGTTAAAACCACTGAGAGGTCCCAAGGGGGAACGAGAGGAGGGCGAGGAGGATTAGTCTCCCCGCTCCTCTCAGGAACCTGATAATCAGGTCTGATTTCCCATGGACTTACCCTCGAGGAAGGAAAGCACGACACTGATCAGGCATTTTCTGGGGTCTTCTTGGTGAGAAGAGCACCAGTTGATGAAGAGATTCCACTTTAACGCATAGACATGTCTCGTGGACGATGCTCTAGCGGAAGTGATTGTAGCCACTACCACTGGTAGGGTACTCACACCTGCCTCGTCCCGTCCAGGAGACACACGTGGAGGTTTCAAAGATTGGGACAGGGTGCCATAGGCTGCCCCGTCTCTGAGAAAGGGGTCCTTCCTCAGAGGAATTGGCCAGGGAGGTGCTGTCGCGAGGAGTACAAGTTCGGAGAACCAGGTTCGGCTGGGCCAATGAGGCGCAACCAACATAACCTGCTCCTCGTCCTCCCCAATTTAATCGCCATATCAGTGGGTACAATGAGGGTGCGCTTTTGATGCAGGACTGTTAGACAGATCGTAAACTAATGAACATGGAGAATGTGAGCACTGTGAGCTCAGTCGTTCTCAGCGCTGTCAAAATAAAAGTCACATCAACAACTGAAGTGAAATCTTACGTCACTTCAGAGTTCCTACTGGCGGTGCGAATGCAACCAGGAAAACATTCCTAAGGGAACCATTAGTTATCGGGGAATGACCCTGCTGGCTAGTTCCTATAACTACCCGGTGTGAAAGCCCCTAAAGTGTCTTCTCTACGCAGATGATCTGGTTCTCATATCGTCCTCTAAAGAGGGTCTTCAGGACAGCCTGGATCTGCTGGAGGATTACTGTGAGTCCTGACCGTCAACCTCCAGAAAACTACAGTAATGATGTTCCAGAAACACTCCAGATCTCAGGGACCAACACACACATTCACACTATCACACAGAACTATTGAGAGCACAAACATACACCTACCTCGGCCTGAAAATATCTTCAACTGGTAACTTTATTGTGGCTGTGAATGAACTCAAAGAGAAAGCTCAAAGGGCTTTTTATGCCATAACAAGTTTGATTAAAATTGAAATCCCAAACCAAATCTGGCTCAAACTTTTCAAATCAATAATTGCATTATATGGCAGTGAAATGTGGGGTCCTCCTATAAAATTTGATTTCTTAAATTGTGAAAACTATTAATCTGTAACTATTAATCCGATTGAAACACTTACATTTACATTTAGATTTCTGTAAAAGAATACTCAAAGTCAAAAGAAAACGGATGCAGGGGAGAATTAGGCCAAATACCCTCTCCGTCTAAACATCCCAAAAAGAGACATCAAAGTCCTAAAACAGCAAGAGCTGAGCGTAACGAGGAGTCCCCTGTGACCTCACACCCGCAGAGATCAGCCAGCCTCTGGACAATCACTCACACACATTCAGCCCACACAAATTATGTTATGTTGATTAATCGAAATTAATCAATTTGACAGCAATTTTAAAACAAAAACAACTTTTATAGCAGTAAAACGAACAAGTCCTGAAGCCAAAGCATTTCGATCGCCCCCTGGTGGCTGGCTGCAGTATAGGTCATAAGCCCCGCCCTCTCCATGTAATCCAATGGGACACGAGCTGAACTAAAAAATCCAATTACACTTCAAAAATTTTCCAAAGATGGTTTCTGTCATTTTAGGTAGCTCTTATCATGCTGTCGTATGCTCAAGTGTTCGTTTTTCAATTAAGTTCAGGACTTTGATACTTCAGCTCCACTTCACAATCACTAATGCTCAGAGAGACTCGGGCTTCAAATTACATATTTAAAGGTACAGTGCACCCAGAAAGGAAAACTGTCATCATACTTACCCTCTTGTCAGTCCCGGTTTGATGTTTAAAAGTATTCAAAATAAAAGGCAAATGCAACAATTTATCTGACATTATCAACAAAAAAACTATAACACCATATTTTTAATTAATGCAACTTTAAGTGCATGGAAGAGACCCAGGACTGGTATTAATAAGTATAAACCAAGTACAAATGGCAGTAAAAATGCATAAACTGTGATCTGCATAATACATTCATGCCATGGTGCATTCTGGGAACTGAAGACATATCATATTTATTGGTGTGGACAACAGAGCTCCTGTCAAAAAATAACTTAATAATAACAAAGAACTCACATAGTATACACATATCCCTACATGTATAAACGCACACCAACTTTGTTGGAAAAAAAGAGAACTGAACATGTTCTTAAATGTTTCATTGTTTATTTATTTTTCCATTTGAAACTCAAAAGCTATAGTTGTAAAACTCTTAGTAATCAGTGAACTTACAACTTGAAAATAAATTGTATATTTACAACAAAAAAAAAGTGCCGACTAATTCTGAACCGATCATAATTACTCCTCAATGGATAGAGTCCGGACCGAACTTCCCGACCAAAAAATTTTGTGGGCGGGGTTCGGGCTGGCATCCAGGCTATGAAAGGGTTAGTTCAGCCAAAAACGTCAATTCTGTCATTAATTACTCGCCCTCATGTCGATCCAAACTCAACTTTTTCAAAAATCCAAGACTTTTGTTTATCTTTAAAAAACAAATGAAGATGTTTTCGAAGAAATTTGGTAGAATTCTGTCCCTCTGCAGAGATCAAATGACCAATTAGCCATATATGATAAGGATAGGATAAACTTTATAACAGGTACCATAAATACTCTACCGCAGTATTAATAACTTAACGTAGTACCACTCGTAGTAATAAAAGAAAATAGGCCAAGTGTGCCTAGGGTCCGGGTAGGGTTTTCCCTGATGCTCCACCACACAACTGAACTTGTTGTTCTTCCATTCGTCTGGAGAAACACGAAGGCTAGATGTCTTCTGGAAGGTCCCGTCCTCATTTGGCAGAAGATCTCCAAGATCCACATCCTCATGGTGCTCCAGTCCATTTCTGAACCAGGTAATAGTCACTCCTGATGGGTAGAAAACTGTGGCATGACACTCTACTGGAGAAGAGGGATCCTTCCGTAACAGAGACACTTCAGGAGCTGAAAAAGATTGAGACAAATGTGAGAAGAATATTTAAAATCAGATCAGTTACATTTATCCATATGATTAACTTAATAAATTGTGGGAAGTTTTAATGTTTTAATGAAGCAATGAATGAGATAATGAAAGACATTGAAGACTCATAATAAAAACAATGATCTGCTTGTCGAACAAAGTAAATTTCTCAACAACAAGGTACCTGTTATCCTGTGAGCCTCTTTCCATTTCCTTAACTTCAAGAACTCCTTCAGCCAGTGAACACACTCGTGATCGTAGTATTGTTTTAGAAATATAAGCTGTGCTCTGTTATTATTCCACTTCATTGCTGTGGGTAATGACAATGGTACAGATGAGATGTATCTGTTCTCCTTCAGGTCCAGTGAGATGAAATCCTCTCCATCATAACCGTACTGATCAAACCCTTGTGAGTCTCCAGTCTCATCATCCCATTCACATCCATACATCCTCTGATACGCATGAACTCCTGAAGAAGATAACGGGTGGGGGAGAGAAAACACAACATGTGTATTTATGTACCAGGTAATATTTGAAATTTTAATGTAGTTTAAAGCATTTTCTCTCACCGTGTGACTGGTTGAATCGCTGCATTAGAACATTAATGTTGTTTTTGTAGATCTGCTGTACATCTTCTCTGATCTCAGTGTCTTCTTTCCACAGTTCTTTAGATGCAAACTCCTTCATCCAGTTCTGTCTGGGAATCAGCTTCTTTATATTACTGTCATAATAATCGATCTGTTGTCCATCCAGTGTCGTTACAGCAGAAAACTCTGGGATTCCTGCAGTCGTCTGGCCATTTATTTCAGTGTATGTGGTGATGAAGCTGTGTAACTCTGAACAAACATTGAACAAGACATAAAGATATCCAAAACGGTTAAACACCATACAATCAAATAACTACAAAATACTTGAGAGAAATAAATACTTTTTTTTTTTTTAATAACTAAAAAAATTTGAGACACTAAATCCCACCGAAAATAATCCTTAGGTTTCTACTTGTTTCACTCAATAAACACATTTTCTGAGTGTTAATCCAGTTCTGATCTTTACCATAGCAAAATCTAATTTCTATTAAAACCATGATTTTCTGTCAGTTCAACACACGGAAGCAGCTGAAGGCATTGCATGACGGAGAATTCATCGTTTAAACGACTTTATGAAATGATTCTCACCTGAGTAAACAAAAGGTAACGTTACGCAGATGAAGAAAATGATGAACTTCATTATGGATGAAAATCCTTGTGTAGTCGTCGAAGAGCGCTGGAAAAACGTCTCGGTTACGGATGTAACCCTCGTTCCCTGAGTAGGGAACGGAGACGTTACGTCGGATGACGGAGAATGGGGGTTTCGCCAGAAAGCCAATCCTCTTCGAGTATTAAAAAACGAGCCAATGGCAAAGAAATGCCATGGGTCTGCGGAATTTGCATAATGTATCTCCGCCTCACCGCGTGAGTATTTAAGGAGAGACACCTGCAACAGCAGATCATGTCTTCGCTGAGGAGCCGAGACTGAACTCAGGCGTCTACCCAGCGGTACAGCGGAAGTGGCAGGGAGACGTAACGTCTCCGTTCCCTACTCAGGGAACGAGGGTTACATCTGTAACCGAGACGTTCCCTTTCGTAGTCACTCCGAGTTACGTCGGATGACGGAGAATGGGGGTCCCCGTGTAATCACGCCACCTTCACAGCTGTCTTCCAGTGCCCTGCGAAGTCTAATCTCCCTGTCGTGATGTAGGCACGGACGAAGGAGTCCTACTAACACAGGAATACCAAGGTACACTGGGAAGCATATCTCAGGGGAGATATGCCGCAGCATGCCTACCCGTAGGGAGGACTTAAGAATACACATATGGCCCGAGGGGGCTTCATATGGAGGAACACTGGAGTGACCAGCCCGTAGGGTGGCATCTACTTTCAACTCCAGGAGTGGCAGGTGACTTGCCGAGGGAAAGACACATGCTCAAAGAGGCTTACAGTGGAAAATACACATGTGGGGGTTACTCAGAGGAGGAACCATGCACTCGGAGGCACCTAGCCGACGCACAGGCAATAGACACTGGCGCCAGCGTCAACAGTGCTGGAGGAACTCAGGGCTTCAGAGGGGAAGGCTCACCTGAGGAAATATCGCACGTATCCAGTCAGTGGAGTGGAATGGCGAGCAAGCGAGACACTTAACAGCTCCCATGTTAGCTTGAAAAAGACAGTACATGGGCGGAGACTGGCTCCACTCGGAGATTGTAGAATCTGGCGAATGTGTTAGGTGTCGCCCAGCCTGCAGCTCTGCAGATGTCTGTTAGCGAGGCGCCACGCGCTAAAGCCCAAGAGGACGCCACACTCCGGGTGGAGTGGGCGGTCACACCAAGGGGGCATGGTCAACCTTGCTGCTGGTATGCCAAAGCAATGGCGTCCACTATCCAGTGAGACAACCTTTGTTTGGAGAGAGCCTTTCCCTTCAGCTTCCCACCATAACAGACAAAGAGCTGGTCTGAGGTCCTGAAACACTGCGTCCTGTCTACGTAAGCACGGAGTGCGCGTACTGGACAGAGCAGTGCCAAGGCTGGGTCTGCCCCCTCCGGGGCAGCGCTTGCAGGTTCACCACCTGGTCCCGGAAGGGAGTGGTGGGAACCTTGGGCACATATCCGGGCCGGGGTCTCAGGATCACGTGAGAGAGGCCGGGCCCGAACTCCAGGCACGCTTCGTCAACGGAGAATGCGTGCAGGTCCCCTACCCTCTTGATGGAGGCCAACGCAACCAGGAGCGCTGTCTTCATTGACAGGATCTTAAGCTCAGCTGATTGCAGAGGCTCAAAGGGAGCCCTCTGCAGGGCACTTAAGACCACTGAGAGGTCCCAAGAGGGAACGAGAGGAGGGCGAGGAGGATTCAGTCTCCTCGCTCCTCTCAGGAACCTGAGGATCAGGTCGTGCTTTCCAAGACACTTACCTTCAACTGC
Organism: Rhinichthys osculus; assembly: GCA_029959095.1. Classification (NCBI taxonomy): domain Eukaryota; kingdom Metazoa; phylum Chordata; class Actinopteri; order Cypriniformes; family Leuciscidae; genus Rhinichthys; species Rhinichthys osculus. Next base: position 3,224,087 of record JARWKJ010000020.1, on the reverse strand, counting down.
TTCGTGATATGCGGCGATAGCGGCCACATACACCTTCAGGGTGGAGGGAGACAGCCTTCGCTCCAACCCGTCTTGCAGGAAGGAAAGCACAACGCTGATCGAGCATCTCCTGGGGTCTTCTCGGCGAGAAGAGCACCAGTTAACGAAGAGGTTCCACTTCAACGCATAGACATGTCTCGTGGACGATGCTCTAGCGGAAGTGATGGTAGCCGCCACCGCTGGTGGCAGGGTACTCAAACCTGCCTCGTCCCGTCCAGGAGCCACACGTGGAGTCTCCAAAGATCGGGACGAGGGTGCCATAGAGTGCCCCGTCTCTGAGAAAGGAGGTCCTTCCTCAGAGGAATTGGCCAAGGAGGTGCTGTCGCGAGGAGTATCAGTTCGGAGAACCAGGTCTTGGTGGGCCAGTATGGGGCGACCAATATGACCTGCTCCTCGTCCTCCTTGATCTTGCACAGAGTACGTGCGAGAAGGCTCACTGGGGGAAACGCATACTTGCGTAGGCCCTGCGGCCAGCTGTGCGCCAGTGCATCCGTGCCGAGCGTGCCCTCGGTCAGGGAGTAATACAGGGCGCAATGGGATGAGTCGTGGGAGGCAAACAGATCTATCTGTGCGTCCCCGAACTGGTCCCATATCAGCTGGACCGACTGGGGATGGAGTCTCCATTCGCCAGAGGTTGGCCGGAGCCGTGACAGCTCGTCGGCTGCAAGGTTCCGCACTCCTGGAATGTAAATAGCACGAAGGGACCTCAGGTGCTTCTGACTCCATAAGAGGAGGTGGCGTGCGAGTTGCGACATACGGCGAGAGCGTAGACCACCCTGACGGTTGATGTACGCTACAGTCGCGGTATTGTCCGAGCGGACAAGTACGTGTTGACCCAGGAGCAACGCGTGGAAGCGGTGCAGGGCAAGGCGTACTGCCAGCAACTCGAGGCAATTGACATGCATGAGGCGCTGGGGTCCTGTCCAGGAGCCCGCGGCTGCATGTCCATTGCACATGGCGCCCCAGCCCGTGGCAGAGGCATCTGTGGAGACGACAACATGCCTGGAAACTCGTTCTAGGGGAACTCCGGCCCGTAGAAAGCTGAGGTTCCGCCACGGGGTGAAGGTCTGACGGCAGGTCGGAGTTATTGGAACTCTGAGCGTACCGTGATGCCATGCCCACCCGACCCGATCGCGAAGCCACAGCTGAAGCGGTCTCATATGAAGCAATCCGAGTGGCGTTGCCGCGGCTGCGGATGCCATATGCCCCAGGAGCCTCTGAAAAAGTTTCAGTGGGACCGCACTCTTGCCCTCGAACTGTCGAAGACAAGTCAGCAGTGAGTGTGCGCGCTCGCTCGTAAGCTGCGCGGACATGGCGACCGAGTCTATCTCCATACCGAGAAAAGAGATCCTCTGCACGGGGCAAAGTTTGCTCTTCTCCCAGTTCACCCGAAGGCCCAGACGGGCTAGGTGCCGGAGCACAAGGTCTCTGTGTTCGCAAACCTGATCTCGAGAGTGAGCTAATATTAGCCAGTCGTCGAGATAATTCAGGATGCGAACCCCGTGTTCGCGTAGGGGAACAAGGGCTGCCTCGACGACCTTCGTAAAGACGCGAGGAGACAGAGCCAACCCGAATGGGAGAACCGCGTACTGGTATGCCTGCCCCTCGAAAGCAAACCGAAGAAACGGTCTGTGTCGAGGTAAAATGGAGACATGAAAGTAGGCGTCCTTCAGGTCGATCGCTGCAAACCAATCCTGTGGCCGCACGCATTCGAAAATGCGTTTGGCCGTGAGCATCTTGAACGGCAGCCTGTGAAGGGAGCGGTTCAAGACGCGCAAGTCCAGGATTGGCCGTAACCCACCGGTTTTCTTGGGGACAATGAAGTAGGGGCTGTAGAACCCTGACCTCATCTCGGCTGGAGGGACAGCCTCGATTGCACCCTTCGCCAGCAGGGTAGCAACCTCCGCTCTCATGATCGGGGCATTGCCACCGACCATAGTAAAGCGGACTCCCCTGAAGCGGGGAGGAGACCGTGCGAACTGAATCGCATAGCCGAGCCTGATAGTTCGGGCGACCCAACGGGACAGATTGGGGAGCTCTAACCAAGCCCCCAAAAACTGATCCAGCGGAATCATCCGAGCCACAGGCGTCCCCCCGGAGGGGCAGCGAGGCGGAGTGACCGGCACAGGCAAGGGTGGCATAGCGGCCCTGAGCGTGTGCACGGCCAAGCTCCGCGCCCTGACAGAGGAGACCAGGGAAGGACCAGCGTTCCACGGGGGTCTGCTCTGCCAGGGGTCTGGCGATAGAGGGGGATGAGAGTGGTGTGGTCCGGGGACGGCACGCACTGTCATCCTCGCCCTCAGAGACAGAGGAGGACGAGAGTGGCGAGGCACGGGGGCGTCGCGCACTGTCATCCGGCTCTGTGTGCTCAGTGATGGACATTTCGGTTCTTTCTTTAACCACATTAGGGTGCTGCCCACCCGTGGGTGAGCAGCGGGGAGTAGAGAACAAAAGATTCTCCCCCGGCCCTCCACCGGGGGAAGGAGGGGGCCTGCAACCGCCTCCTGTGAAAAAACCGACACCATCACTGAGCAGCCCGTCTCAGGAGCGCCGCTTGGCCTGGCGTTTAGCGGGGCGCGGGGCCTGAGGGGGCTGGGACGCCTTCTTGCGGCTTCCTCCACGACGCGGCCCGGGTGAAGGCTGCTGCTGGGGCCGTGCGGGAGGGGCGGGAGCCGCGGGAGGGCGCCCTCGGCGGCGAGCAGGCTGAGGCGTCTGTGCCGACGGCTGGGTGGAGGCAGCAGCTGGCCGTCGGGGCAGAATGTGTTTAATCGCCTCAGACTGCTTCTGTGCGGTTGAAAACTGCTGGGCGAAGTCTTCAACCGCTCCGCCGAAGAGGCCGGCCTGGGATATGGGAGCGTCGAGCAGACGAGTCCGCTCAACGTCGCGCATATCGGCCAGGTTCAGCCAAAGGTGACGCTCCTGGACCACATTAGTGGCCATCACCTGACCCAGGGAGTGTGAGGCCACTTTCGTCGCCCGGAGAGCGAGGTCAGTGGCGGCACGCAGTTCGTCAAACGTCCCTGGGTCAGTCCTGCCCTCGTGCATGTCTCTGAGCAGCTGGGCCTGGTAGACCTGCAAGGTGCTCATCGCATGCAGGGCAGCAGCCGCCTGTCCTGCAGCTCTGTGAGACCTCGCCATCATAGATGACGAGAATGTACAGGCCTTGGACGGGTGCTTAGGATTGCCACGAGAGGAGGCGCTCTGAGGACACAGTTGCATCGCAACAGAGCGCTCCACCGGGGGAATCCCAGTGTACCCATGGGCAGCTGCGCCATCGAGGGGAGGAAAGGCGGAGAAAGCTGACGAGCGTTCACGGGAGGTCAAAGGAGCCTTCCATGATCTCGACAGCTCCTCATGCAGCTCCGGGAAGAAAGGAATTGGGGTTGGCTGAGGCCGTGAGGCGGCAGCCGCACCCAAAAACCAATCGTCCAGCCGCAAGCGCTCGGGGCAGGGCGGAGGGTTCCACTCTAGCCCGATGCTCACGGCTGCCCGGGACAGCATGGCTGTCATCTCGGGATCCGACACGGGCAACGCTGGGACTCCCGAAGGAGGCAACGCAGCCGCATCCTCACTTCCCGAAGACTCGAGCCCACCTTGTGATGCCGCGATCGACATCGTGTCATCCTCTGGAGCGCCGAATGAAACACGCGGGGCTTCCGAAGAAGGACCCGCCTGAGTCACCGCGGCACTCGCGGGTTGCAACACAGCGGAGGGGGGCGTGGTCCGAGGACGCATCGTCGGATTGCTCCACACCGTCACCCTCAGATCACCCTGTCCCCCAGCCGAACTACCACCCCTCGTGGAGGAAGCAGAACGGGTGGTGGACGCGGGGACTCTCACTGAAAGATCATTGAGTCTTAATCTAAGTGTTGCGATGGTCATGTTCCCACAGAAGGAACATGAGTCATCCACGAGCGCTGCTTTAGCGTGTTCAAAGCCCAGACACACAAAGCAGCGCTCGTGCCCATCAGAAGATGACAGATAACGACCGCAACCAGAAGAACACGGGCGAGACATCTTTAAAAAGACGTGCCACATGCAGCTCTTTTAGGAGAGGAAAAACTCTGCAATGCTGAGGCGACCAGGGAGAAAACACAAAGTCAGGCAGACCACTGCACAGATCGCAGGCAATGTGAAGACTCGCTGGATACCGCCGTCACACCAACACTGGAGAGTTCGCTCGTCTCGAAGAGGTGAGTCACTTGTAAACTCAGTTGTGGCTGTGGAGTGAAGAGGTTCTCTTGGCTCCGAAGCGAAAACATGATCTGCTGTTGCAGGTGTCTCTCCTTAAATACTCACGCGGTGAGGCGGAGATACATTATGCAAATTCCGCAGACCCATGGCATTTCTTTGCCATTGGCTCGTTTTTTAATACTCGAAGAGGATTGGCTTTCTGGCGAAACCCCCATTCTCCGTCATCCGACGTAACTCGGAGTGACTACGAAAGGGAACTCTAAGCCTTTATTACATCCGAATCAACAGGGGGAAAAAACAGTTAATGAGCGAGTTACGACCATAGACAGTGGTTACGACAACTTGTGATGTAAAAGTTCCTCCTTAAACTTCCGTACTGAGGCTGTTTCTCTGGAGCTGCAGTGATGTCAGTTCAGCTCAGTAACCGTTTTTTCCTTTCGATTCAGAGAGCAAAGGCTAAAGAGTTTTACCAGCGATATTCGACGACTATGGAGCTCATATGAGGACACAATGATTTGAATTTGAATTGTGTAAATTTGACTTATTGACATGTGTAATTAACAAATTTGAATAATATGTGGACTTTTAAATAGTTCTGAATTTGATTTCTTTAAATCAATATTGAACATTTTAAAATGTAACGAATTGAAATGTTTTTATGGCTGAATTTTATAGACATGTATTTTCAAACAGATTTTATTTTCTTATTTTTCTTAGACTGCAAATGTATAGTTTTTAAAACATACAGATTCAAGTTTTCAAGATGAAGAAGAAATTCGGAACTTCAAATTCAGTTTTCTAAAATTCAAAAAGCGTAAAATTCAGATCGTACAGAAGGTCATCCTCAGGGAAGAGTAGAGGATCTCGGAAAAGTCGAACGGAGCATTTTGGGCAATTCGCCTTTGGCTAAGCCACACCCTAGAATGTAGATCGACCAATCACAGCGCAGCTGAGAACGAGCTCCCACAGAGGTCCGACACTTTTTCACAGCGCTCCATTGACTTTAACACAGGCGTCTCATATTTTTGGTCTCGGCCGGCTATTACCGTCGTAGTTTTATCAAAAATATGCTAAATGTTGTGCCTGGGGCATTTGTAACACAGATATGCGTTTCCCAGAGAGGTTGGAGGGGGGTGTGCGTTTTTTCCCTTCCCAAAACCGAAGTCAAATCCTGACAAGTGTCGTCTAGCACACGCTGCTAATAAATACAACGCTATACGCGCGTAGTCCGTTTGCTTTGTAATAACGATTATAGAAGTGAATAGAGACCTACCCAGCTTTGCATGAACAGTGTTGCTCCTTGATATTGTGAGTCCCAGCCTCCGTCTCCATTAGTAGGATATGCGGTGGCTCATTTTTTTACTGTGACCGGTTTGCTTTTGCCTCTATTTGGATGCCTTGTTGTTCCTTGCGTTTCACCTGTATGTCGTGAATAAAGCCTTCGAACGCATATTGCAGCCGCTTTTGCCTACTTCTATCGGACACTTTATTTGCTGCTTTATAAAAGTTTGATCAAATTTCAGCAGGAAGAGCTGTCACAGCATAAGCCATGTTGATATCAGAGCCCAGATGAAGTTTGTTTGTCGGACGTAGCAACAGTAACTAAGGGGGGCGGGGCTTAGCCAAAGGCGAATTGGGGCTACAGAGCTGCACTGCAGTAGTCTTCTGCTGCAAACGTGGTGATGGTTCAAGATAATCCGTGTATTGTTCGTTCAGTCGTTTTTTGATTTAATATTAAGAGTAGAAAAATGAGAAAACAGCTTGAATAGCAGTCCGGACCGTGTAGTTCTGTGTCCATTCCTTTATTTTAACTCGTAATTGAAAAACGAAAAACCTGCTTTCTTCTTTATTCGTTTTTAGACTGGTGAAAAATATTCACATACAAACTTATTTTCCTTATACAATGCTTATTTAATTGAAAATCAAATAATTGACATATGCTACAACATTTAGATAATAAGGAGCTCGGGAAGTCACCTGTGGGAAAAGTTTTGCAATCTGTAGGCTACCCACAAATTCATAAACCCCACTTTTGTTGCCAGCTATTTTGACAATAATGGCTGTATGTTGAGTTATTTTCAGAGGACAGTAAATATTATAGTGCTACAAGCAGCACATTGACTAGCTACTCTAAAATCCAAGTTTCATTTATTGTCCCTTGTGAAGATATACTAATGTTTGCTGAAACGTGAGGGGTGAGGGCTATATATATATATATATATACACACATATAATTAATAATAATAATTTGTGTGATTTAGCTAAGGTTTTATAAAAAAACATCTTTATAAGATTTTTAAAAGGCTAAAATACTCCAATAATGAGAAAATCAATGACTTTGCAGCGGAGTCTGTATGCCACCTGTGTGTATTAGTGACAACAAATATTCTAATGTTATTTAACTTAATTCATATTAAGTTGGGGGGTTTTTGGACAAGGACAAAAGATATAAAGACAAAAAAATGTATTCCATGTTTTTACGTTGCAAACACCAGAAATTAAATACTAGATTAAAAATAAATAGAAATTTGAGTTCAAATAGTCAGAAATGCAAGATACTTTACAAAACATTAACAAATGTATCTGATGTTACACTTATGATTATTAAATTATATAAATTATTATTAAAACATGCTTTGTTTTTTTTCCAGCTTTATATTGTTTATTGGGGGAGAAAACAGCAAGTGTTGTTTAATTTCTTTTTAATGTTACTTTTTTAACATTTAAACTAAAAAAAATCAGTGAACTTGAATTTTATTTATTAATTTACATTAACAGGACCTTTTAAAATATTTACAAATGCAAGAAGTGAAAGACAAGATCACACACACTTTTCCTGTTTAGTCATGTCGTATCTCGTTCATAAAAGACGTTCATACTCATGGACATTATTCAACACTGAAACGTGTTTTGACACACAAGCATGATGGAAATCATCTGTTCCCCAACACCTTGAAGATTCTGCGCAGATGGTTGAAGAAATCTCTTAAAATCTCTTTTTTTCGTTTCTGCAAAGTAATGTCATAAAGATGAATTAAATTAGGATATTTTATTACACGATTTGTGTGAAACAGCATGTGACCAATTCAAAATCACAAATTTATGGAATTATACATTGGAATTGTAAAAAAGACTGTTTAAAAAAAAACGTGTGAGGCAGGAGATTTAGAGAAACAAAGGCCTGGTTTCACAGACAGGGCTTAGATTAAGCCAGGATTAGGCCTTAGTTTAAGACATTAAGGTAGTTTTTTTTAAAGTGACTCTTTAAAAACTATTTAAAGTAAAGTTGTTAAAAACATTGGTGTGCATATTGAGACAAAACAATGGCGCTGATATATTTTAAGATATGCTTTCAGTTAAAACAGCTCAAACATGCATTTTAGTCTGAGACTAGACTTAAGAAACCGGCCCAAACAGTTTTTATTCATAAATCCAAGGAAAAACTCAAGGAGAACATGTGAAATCCTAGATATAAACTAGAATGAACAAACTGAGAGGAGCTTAGGCTGCATTCACACTGTCAGCCCAAATCTGATTATGTGTGTATCCGATTGGAATCTGATTTTAAATTATTGACGTCCACACTGTGTATCGCAACTGTTCAGATCCCATTTGTGTGTCCGTGCCGCTCTTTAGTTTTCCAGAATATCTGCATCGGTTTCTAATGGCAATAAAAAAAAATATATACGCCAAATACAACAGCAACCACAACAATTGGTTTGGAATACAGATGTTGTCTTATTTACAACATGACTATATGTAACCGTGCGCTGGACTTCTGCGTTTATGAGGCAGCAGAAACACAGTTGGAGTATTCTGTGCTTTCGTCTCCGTCGGATTCAATACATGTCTCTTTCAAGTCCTCTAGCGTGAGAAAGTCACATAAACCATTTGAAATCCGATCAGAGCGTTCAGACTGAAACGGGTTTCCAGAAATGCGATATGTATCATATGAATGTAGCTTGGAATGGATTTGTAAAAACAGCATTTAATGCTGTTCACACTTGCTACATCTGATCGGATCTGGACTGACAGTCTGAACCAGGCTTAAGTTCTTAAATACACAGAGTGAGGTAAATAACTGGAACAGGTGTGTGATAAATCAGAAACCATGGAAACCAATAATAATCAGGAACAGGGAAAACGAAACCAAAACACAATGAAACTAAACAGACTTAAACTTTTTTTTACATTTTTTTTATCTTTTGCAAAACTGTTTGAAGACAAATTAAATATTAAATCATAAATACAAGTAATGCAAAAAGTGCTGTGCGGGGGTAACTTCAGTAGCTATCTCCGTGCATGGATGGTTCCACTCAGAATCCAAGGCACTCGAGTAACTAGTTTTTAGAAAAATATAGAAGGCCTTTATTCTTTCATGGCTTAAGATTTTAAAAACAGTTGACAAGCTACAAGCAAATTGCTCATCACCTGTTTTTAAAATCTACACCATGAAAGAATAAAGGCCTTCTATATTTTTCTAAAAACTAGTTACTCGAGTGCCTTGGATTGTTTTTTCTTATAATTATTAAATCTTATTTGGCCACTTTATTCCAATTGACATGGTTAGATGAGAATAGTCTGAATAAGAGCTGATTATTATGGTCCATTTATAGACAGCAATTGAAGACTGGATTTAATGCTTGCTTTAACAATACATCCTTTAAAAATCATGTAGAGATCCTTTATTTACAATATATTCTCAATGTTTAAAGACATTATTACAATATGATTTAGCTACAGTAATTGCTAAGATGAGGCTTTATTGTAATTCAATAATTTTGAATAATTGCCAGTAGTAATAGTTGCTCTATTTAATTCCACCAAACTGGAACTTCTACCTAATCTACCAAACATAATAAAATGTGTGTAAAATGAATGAATGCTTGTGTGATTGCTGAGGACATTCCCATCATCCTACAGCTGATGAAACCACTTGAATGTGAAATAAGAGCAGAAAAAAAGACAAATAAACATATACTTACTGACTTAATTACCATTAAAACATAAAGAACCAGGAGTCCCATCACACACACCAGTATGTATTCTTTTGTAGGTCCTTAAAAATAAAAACAAAAACAAAACATTTGGAAATGCAATAATATACAGAAACGGCAATATAAGGATGACACAAGTAATGACATACAGCACAACTAAATGATGAAATAAATGATAGTCAATACTAAATATAACAAGTTATTAGTTAGATCCAGGGTTATTATCATTAACAAAAAAAAATAGTTAATTAAAATACAGCTAAAATCAAATTAAAAATAAATATTACGAAACTTACAAATAGTTCCTTAGAAACTATCTGAAATAGGTTTAAGTTAAAGCACTGTAATTACTAACTGTGAATAAATAAAAACTAAAACGGAGCTAAAAATAAATTAAACCTAAATTATAATATAAAATACAAAAACTAAGTAAAAATTTTTTACGAAAATCTAAAAAGAAAACCTCATTTAGAACATGAATGCCAAATTATAATAGTGTCATGATCTCTGTGTTTGTCTTTGGACTTTTGTTCCACTTTCTGTCTCAGTGCCATAGTTGTAGTTTCATTGATTTGTTCCCTGATTGTTTCGTGTTCTCCTTATTAGCCTGACTGCAATAATCTTTTTCATTTTTCAGCTCAACTATCCCTTTCAACTTGTTAATGTGTGATATTGACTTCAAATATCATATGATATCATGATAGAAACCAATTTAATAAATTTGCCCAGTGTAATCGTACGATCCTATAAGCCAAATGTGGTAAAGATAGGATAAACATTAAGTATAATATATATAAAAAAAGAATTATAAAAAAAATGATGGTTATAGATTAGTTACATTTATCCATATGATTAACTCAAACATAAAAGTTTTAATGAAGCAATGAGAAAAGAAAGTGAACAAATGACTCATTATAATAAAACATAATTACTTGTCAAAGAAAAGGTACCTTTTCTCTTGAAAATCTCTTTCCTTAACTCCAAGAAATACGTCAGCCAGTAAACACACTCATGATTGTAGTATCGTTTCAGCAATGTAAACCGTTCTTTGTTATTATTCCACTTCATCACTGTTGGAGATGCCTGTGGTACAGATGCAGTGTATCTGCCCTCCCTCACACCCAGTGTGATGAAATCCTGTCCATCATAAACGTACCGATCAAACCCATGTGATTCTTCAGTCTCATCATTCCAAACACAGCCATACATCCTCTGAAACGTATGAACACCTGGAGAAGAAAATACAACATTTGCTCTTTTTGTTTAATGCACAAGTTAATCTTTGACATTTAAAGGGGTCCTATTATGCCCTTTTATGAAGTCTTGACTTTGTTTTCAGAGTGTACTAGAATATGTGTTCATGCTTGATTGCTCAAAACATTATTACAGCTCCTCTCTCCCCAGTCTGGTTGAACGCGTCGTTTTTGATGGAGTACCTCCTTCTGAAATAAGAAATGTGCTGTGATTGGTTAGCTGGCCCAGTGTGTTGTGATTGGCAGTGCTTTAGTGTGTGTTCTGGAAAAGTCCCGCTCCTCCATATTAACTGCGAGTTCTGCTCAGTGTAAATATTGAGGATGGCATCAATTTCAAAACAATTCAAGCCATATCCAGACCCTGACAATGTTTACGAACAAAAGGATCATGCAGAACGGATTTCATGCACTGACTTTCAAGCATGGATTTCACAGGACGTTTCAGAGTGGTATGTTTTTTGTATTGGCTTATTAATTATAGATACGATGTTATCCACCATTTAATCGTGATATTTGTTGGAAAACAGTAATCGATTACAAAACCATGGTTAATGTTCCTCAGGAGCGGTGAACCATCTTACAAAAGCGACAAAAAACAATCAGGTCTCCATAAAATGTGCAGCGCACAGATAGACGTTTGGGTTTTAATGTATAGGAATAGTGTTTAAAATAAATGTTACACACTAAGTTCGTCAGTCTTAGAAAGGTCAAACAAATGAGTTTTGTAAACGTTGTGGAAAAAACAGTGTCTCTTTGACATAGCGACAACACTGTCTTCTCTAACACAGCTCATCCAGTTGTAGTCCAAATTAACCATTTGTTATAGTTCTTGAAAAGGGAGTTCTGTTAAATAAAATATCTCCCTTTGGAGGGACTTTGAGCTTTGTAACCCTGCAGATCTTTTTTTATGCTCAAACAGCAACATTACAGACTAACTAATGTTGAAAAAGCGGAAAAGCATAATTGGACCCCTTGTATCATGTACATGTACAAAATGTAAAATGAGCATTTTAACTCACCATCTGACTGATTGAATCGCTTCATTATAACAGGAATGTTTTTTTTGTAGATCAGTTGCACATGTTCTCTGATCATAGTGTCTGTTTCCCACATGTATTTATATTTAAAGTCCTCCATCCAGTCCTGTTTGGGAATCATCTTATTAATGATACTGTCATAATAATCCATCTGATGTCCATCCAGTGTCGTTACAGCAGAAAACTCTGGAGTTCCTGCAGTCGTCTTTCCATGTATTCCAGTGTATGTGGTCATAAACCTGTGTAACTCTGAACAAACATTGAACAAAACAACACAAGACATAAAGCTATCAAAAACATGATTAAACACCACATACAGTTTCATAAATCAAATAAGTAATTCAAGTATCCAACTGAATATTATCTGAATTTGAGACACTAATGGTGCGTTCAAGTCCTCCAGGGAAGTTCGTACTTACGACAGCAGATGTTCAAGTCACTTTTGTCGGAGAAAGGTGGCGGTGTACTTTCTCTTAAAGGGTTAGTTCACCCAAAAATGAAAATGATGTCATTAATGACTCTCCCTCGTGTCGCTCCAAGCCCGTCAGACCTCCGTTCATCTTCAGAACACAGTTTAAGATATTTTATATTTAGTCCTAGAGCTTTCTGTCCCTCCATTGTAAATGTGTGTACGGTATACTGTCCTTGTCCAGAAAGGAAATAAAGACATCATCAAAGTAGTCCATGTGACATCAGTGGGTTAGTTAGAGTGTGTTGAAGCATCGAAAATACATTTTGGTCCAAAAATAACAAAAACTACGACTTTATTCAGCATTGTATTGTCTTCCGGTTCTGTTGTGGATCCGCGTTCAGTGCCGCCGCTGACGTGTGTCTGGTGTGTGTGTGTGTGTGTGTGTGTGTGTGTGTGTGTGTGTGTATTCTGGTTCTGTTGTGGATCCGCGTTCAGTGCCGCCGCTGACGTGTGTCTGGTGTGTGTGTGTGTGTGTGTGTGTGTGTGTGTGTGTGTGTATTCTGGTTCTGTTGTGGATCCGCGTTCAGTGACGCCGCTGACGTGTGTCTGGTGTGTGTGTGTGTGTGTGTGTGTGTATTCCGGTTCTGTTGTGGATCCGCGTTCAGTGCCGCTGCTGACGTAAGACGCTGCTGACGTGTGTCTGGTGTGTGTGTGTGTGTGTGTGTGTATTCTGGTTCTGTTGTGGATCCGCGTTCAGTGCCGCCGCTGACGTAAGACGCTGCTGACGTGTGTCTGGTGTGTGTCTGGTGTGTGTGTCTGGTGTGTGTGTGTGTCTTCCGGTTCTGTTGTGGATCCGCGTTCAGTGCCGCCGCTGACGTAAGACGCTGCTGACGTGTGTCTGGTGTGTGTGTGTGTGTGTGTGTGACGTAAGACGCTGCTGACGTGTGTCTGGTGTGTGTGTGTGTGTGTGTGTGACGTAAGACGCTGCTGACGTGTGTCTGGTGTGTGTGTGTGTGTGTGTGTGACGTAAGACGCTGCTGACGTGTGTCTGGTGCGCCCGAGCTTCGTTTACAGTCTGAGGGAGACGCACGCTGGAAACTAAACAATCTTCGCAACACACACACACCAGACACATGTCAGCAGCGTCTTACGTCAGCGGCGGCACTGAACGCGGATCCACAACAGAACCGGAAGACAATACAATGCTGAATAAAGTCCTAGTTTTTGTTATTTTTGGACCAAAATGTATTTTCGATGCTTCAACACACTCTAACTAACCCACTGATGTCACATGGACTACTTTGATGATGTCTTTATTTCCTTTCTGGACAAGGACAGTATACCGTACACACATTTACAATGGAGGGACAGAAAGCTCTCGGACTAAATCTAAAATATCTTAAACTGTGTTCTGAAGATGAACGGAGGTCTGACGGGCTTGGAGCGACATGAGGGAGAGTCATTAATGACATCATTTTAATTTTTGGGTGAACTAACCCTTTAATTAATTACACAAAAATACAGCAAGGTTCGTAAACTCTAGTTCTAGAAAATGAAGAAACAAAGATTTGCATAAGGTGTGCTTTGCTTTTTATATATTTTTAGTTAATTTATTGAGCCACTGCAAACTTTATCGTTTTTTCGTATATTGTTATTTTATAATGCTAGCATATTCTGAGCAGGCAATTAGCTGTAAATAAAAAAGCCTGACAATATCACAGCTAAATACATTTAAGTATTGTCATATTCCACCATGTTTCTCACTGACAAGCCCACATCTCGTAAAGATCGGGACTTAATGAAAATCCCGAGCTCCCCACTCGTATACGACATTGTGGTGGCGTTCATGTGTGTTCAACTCATAAATACGATCTATACGAGATGATCTTGAAAGCACCATAATCCCACTGAAACTCTTGGCTTAGTTTTAATTTTCATGATTAATACTTTTAATACTCATTATTGTATGTTTTGCAGTTCAACACACGGAAGCAGCTGAAGGCATTGCATGACAGAACTCATTTAAATGACTTTACGATATTATTCTCACCTGAGTAAACCAAAGGTATGAAGATGACGAAAATGATGAACTTCTTCATTATGGATGAAAATTAATGTATCTGACCCGCACTTTTAAGTGTAGCTGTAAAAACTCGTTAGCCTTTGCTACATCTGAAACGAAAGGAAGTTACTGAGCGAAGCGACGACAATCTGTGAGTACAAGTTTCCGCCCTAAACTTCCGCATCGAAGCTGTTCACCGCTGCAGTGACGTCAGTAACCGTTTTTTCCTTTCGATTCAGAGATGTAATGAAGGCTAAAGAGTTTTTACAGCGCTCTTCGACGACTACACTTAATGAAGTGCGGGTCAAATACATTGATTTTCATACATAATGAAGAAGTTCATCATTTTCTTCATCTTTATACCTTTGGTTTACTCAGGTGAGAATCATTTCGTGAAGTCGTTTAAACGATGAATTCTCTGTCATACAAGGCCTTCAGCTACTTCCGTGTGTTGAATTGACAGAAAATCATGAGATGTTTTTAATCTGATATGTAATATTTTCTCAAACATCTTTTATAATAGCTAGAACTAGTTAACAGATTTAGTGCTTGCCGTTCCGTCGTGGACTGAAAAGTAGGATTTTGTTTGGTTGAAGCTGCACTGAAATAAGTTCAGTATTTTCCAATGATGTGTGTATTTTGTCTCCTGCAGGCAGGTCAATTTTAAAGGCGAAACTATAACAAGACTGAGAATAGTCTTATAACTTAAAAATGACTAAAGTTATGCACATTTTAATGTAAATGAAAGAACATGCTTCCTGTGCAGTTATGTCTGTGTGCCATGGTTCTGTGAAATATATAGTTATCTGTGTAAAAGTTTTGATTTAAAATGAAAGTTGGCATGAAACTGAAGTTTCGCTAGTCTTTTCTTCCCTATTGTGTCGTATATCCGAGTAAAACAAATGTAGGGCAATTAGAGATGACAAGCCGCATGACTTTAAACAACAATAATGTTGGGGGAAAAAATGAAGAATTGGCCAATTTGATTTCATGGTGACTTTGAAGGTAGGGCAGGCAATTTTGAAGAGGCTAGCAATAGCGAGCTAGCTTTGAAAGCATTAGATCTCACCCTCCCTTCAGCACGCCTCAAAAGCCACGCATCCTTCAAAACACATAAACACACACAGCAGAGTCTGGAAACCGTCATGAGAGATGGCGTTAAACTACCTCATGTCCAAAGAAGCACATAACTTTACAATAATGAACGTTAACAACTTACAGAGCTGTAGTGTTGCCATTGAAGCACATATCATAAATAAAGTCTGAGGACATGAACAGCTCCGTGTAGAACGTCACGGGTTTCCATCTCTTTCAAATGACAGTAGTTATGGTGTAAACGCAGCATCAGCTTGTTTTGGTTCAGGAGGAACTGTAAAAGGCATCTGCTGTTCGTTTGCGGCTCTCGGTGACAGACGTCTGTCTAACGAAGTACGTGTGATGTCTCCGCAAGCCGGTGCGCAGATGTATGGAAATACATGTTGACAGGCAGGTGAATAGATAATTAGACAAAAAAGTTTTGGTCCTGAGACTTCCACATAAGATATTTGTAAAAAATATATATATATATTTAGACTAGTTCTATTATTGATTCTTATCAGGATGTGAAGAGAACAGTATAACCAAAAAATTGCCCCTAGCTTTAAAACAGAAACAGAAAAAACTGAATGACTTGTCTTGGTATCAAATAGTAATTTGATTCATGACACTGTATTTGTATTTACCAGTTTGAGAGATTTGTGTTGTTGTGTTTTTGAATGTGTGTTATATATTTTTCAGAGTTACACACCTTCATGGCCGCTTACACTGGACAGACGACTGCAGGAATCCCAGAGTTTTCTGCTGTAACGACACTGGATGATCATCAGATTGATTATTATGACAGTAATATAAAGAAGCTGATTCCCAGACAGGACTGGGTGAAGGAGTTTGCATCTAAAGAACTGTGGAAGGAATACCTTGAGATCAGAGAAAAATTACAGCAGATCTACAAAAACAACATTCATGTTCTAATGGAGACATTCACTCAGTCACATGGTGAGAGAAAATACATTATTATACAGTTCTCCGAAAAATGCTTTATTCTGATTGGTCAGTCATTCCGAGGTCAGTTATTCCCCAATAATGACTGTCGTCATTAACAATGTTTATACAGCGCAAAAGTCTGGTTCCAGAAGTTTATTAATGATAACTTTTACCTTTAAAGACAACCTTACTGTGAGCTAAGAGGTTGTTTTTATTTGCGTCTGCTGAAGCTTATTTTTTTTTAAATAATCATGTTTAACAGCAGATTTTGTGGTGAAAACTACATTACTCATGATGCTGTACATTAAATTCAATCGGTCTCAAAATATTTCTTTACCTCTGCCCACTCCCATGAAATATTTAAATATGGATATATGCAACAAACTTAAAATATATTGTTTATATACATGTATTGCCATTACACTAAAGCCGTTAAGTTCACAGTCTTGTGCCTGTGCGTTTTTTGTCCGATTTTCAAAGATTTTTTTGCTTCAAATCAAGGCTTGCAGTGTTGTGATTCACCTCATTGCAGATTGGCTTGGTTCATGGCTTACAATGTTTTAAAGGGTTCGCTCACCCGCCCAAAAATAAAAATGATCAACATTTACTCAACCTCGTGTCGTTTCAAATCCGTAAGACTTTCGCTCATCTTCAGAACACAAATGAAGATGTTTTTGATGAAATCTGAGATATTTCTGCGCAACTACCACTTTCCAACCCCAAAAAGGTTCATCATAATTTTAAGCTAATGCATGTGACTCCGGTGGTTTTATGGCTAAAATTGAGAAAGAAATCCATGTAATAGAGACATCAGTACTGGCATCAGTAATACTGGCCCTCATTCAGTGCTTAGTACAAATATGCCATTAAACAAATATTTCAAATATACTTGTTACGGTTTGGTGTGATGAAATGAAGACGAAGAATAAGAAGAGTAGCCTGGAACAATATTTAATAATAAACTTGGAGAAGAACAATGAATAACACATCCAAAACCTAATACAAACGAGGATAAACAGAGAATAGGTGAGAACACAGGATAAATAAGCAGATGGGCATGGCAAACTAAGAGAACTAATGAGATGATTAACCAGACAAACATGAAACAAGGAACCTGATCAATTAGAAACCAAGCAGAGACAAACAGGGAGGAAACGAGGATGACTAAACCAATGAACAAACTGAAGTAAACTAGAACACAAAGGCAAGAACAAACATAATCCTAACAATACTTTCTTAAAGGGGTCATATAATGCCATTTTTGTACAAGTTAATATGAATATTTAGGGTCTAAATGAAACCTTTGTAATATACTATTATTAAAGCTGCTGTCCGTAACTTTTTTAAGTTAAAAATAATCCAAATTAACTATTTAAAAAAAAAAACATCTTCAGCCAGTGTTCAAAACTATCTGCTTGCCATAGCTAGATTCAAAACGGTTAGCTTGTAATAATGATTTTAATTCCAGTGGTACTGGTGGGTTTCCGCGGGAAATTCGAGCATGTCTTTGCGTCATGACGTCACACCCGTACACATAAAGAAGGAGTTTCGGCTAGCCGGCTATACTGCGCGTGACGAGATGTTTAGATGTATAGGCTTTTCTCGCAGCACTTTACATAATTAAACTTATGGCATCCAGAAAGATCCAAACAACAATCATCAGTGTCAACTGGAGATTCAGCAGTTATAAAACCCAAAAGACTTCGTACTTCGGATTTAAGGTGGAAAGAGAAAGAGAAAGAAACGTCTCATGCGAACACAAGGATTTAAACATCGGCGGGGCTTTTGAAAGGTGCGTGAACTCCCGAAGGGGTTCGAAACGGAAGAAGAGACGGCTTTTTTCTGCTGAACAAGTAAGACATTTCAATAGTTCAATCGTGTAACAGTACGTTTTCTTAATTCACACAGTTATGGAGTTTCCTTTGTTGTGCCTTTCTCGTTTTGCTATTATGGAGAATATGAATTCTGAACTACACAGGTAACCATAAAACACATTAAATTAACATTAGTCACGCAATGCTGATGTGATGTTGTTAACATGAACAATTTGAGAACAAAGTAGGCTATAATTTGCACGGTTGCTGTAAATCGCGTTGATTAAATCTAACGAAGCTTATCATGTCGAATGCTTTTCCCCCTTAGTTGGTCAGAACAAAAATGGATTTTACTTACTTGTTCAGAAGACATTTTCTTATGAAAATTCTTATCTTGGTCAAACTTTCAAAAAGTGAATCTGTGATTCTGTATGCCAGTATCCACACAGCGCGGTGACTGACAGCAGCACTCGCCTCAAAGCACTGTGTTCATCCGCGCTGTTTCATGCCGATTTACAACCCACGTAAAGATGATAATTCCGCGAATCACTGCAGTTACAGATTTCGAACAGAGAGATGGCGACAAAAAGGGAAAAATCAACGGACTGCAGCTTTAAAAATTCTCATTAGTATTGTAAGAAAAAAACAATTTGGTCTGGTCAAAAACAGCTCTGTTTTCAGCACGCCGTTTCAGTGCATATGCCTTTAAATGATAATGAGCTTCGCTGACTCCGCCCCTCTTTTCTGTGGGGCGTTTTGCACAACACGTAGAGTGTTGCCTTGACAACAGTTGAGGGTATATTTTGGAGAGAATGGCAGCGGGAGTCTCTGAGAACACATCTGTGCAACCGTATCAGTTTGAACCGGAGTCGCACCCGGAACAAGATGACGGCCCCGAATTTGCAGGATGTAAACAGTATTTTGCCGGTATTGTGTTACCATTCATCTTCATGCAGTTATAACTGTTTTTCGACATTACTTCTTAATCAGTAACAGACAAGTACACCAGGTGTAACTTAGTGTTACCACGTTAACTTTAACTCCTGCATACACAGTTTTTAATAACACATTAACCATAATGCATAATCCATAATTATAAACGTGGGATTATGAATTATATTGAGAACGTCATACATAGAAAACATGGCGTAATATACCCTGAGTGTAAACATTAGCCCCATTCATCGTGAAGCGTGCAAGCGATTTGCAAAGCTTAATATTTAAAGGTTAATAAAACTTTACACACTTCTTCTGGAGGTGCAGAGGGACATGCATAGTTGGTACCGATTCTTTATTCAGGAGCAGCTTCTTAGCAAAACCAGCTTTATACTGACCCTCGTTTATAAAGCAGTCTGGTGAGAAATGATTAGCGCAAACATGAGAGCATTTATCTTGATCGTGGGGAATATTCCCTTCAAAAATAAAATTCAACCACTGCATCTTCAGCGGTTCGGATTTAGGAATAGTAAAATGACTGCTGTGTTCCTTATTACACCCAAGAACAGAACAACACAATCGCTTAGACGCCATTCTGCTCAAGCGTATCAACAATGACGGACTATGATGACGCTCGCTCAGGGCGGGTCTGTGTTGAAACGCTGCTGTCAATCAACAATCGTGGGAGGGGCGTCCGATTTAGTGACGTCACACGGTCGAACGGCTCGATTTAAGGGCAGGGGAAAACATATAAGGAGATTAAAACAAAAACACTGGATGGATTTTTATCATTATATGATGGTTGTGTACAGGCACTGCCAACACACATTTCAGTACAATCAGCTTGTAAAAGTGCATGTACCATTATATGACCCCTTTAAAGTTGTTTCTACAATACAGGTGCTGGTCATATAATTAGAATACCTTTAAAAAGTTGATTTATTTCAGTAATTCCATTCAAAAAATGAAACTTGGATATTACATTCATTCATTACACACAGACTGATATATTTCAAATGTTTATTTCATTTAATTGACCCTTCGCTAAGCCCCGCCCTCCTTAGTTACTGTTGCTACGCCTGTCAAGCTTTCGCGGCTGCCACGTCTATTACAGTGAGAATGCACCGGTGTCAGACATTCCCAAGGAGATATTTAGTCATTTTTTGCGAACAAGTGAAATATCTGAGAGAGCAAGACAAAAGGGACAGCAGTATGCATTCGAGGGATATATCCACGACATAATATACAACCGATTAGAGAATAATTTCATCAAAATTGAAGCTAAAGCCTTTAACGTTAGGTCCCAGCGCAAGCAGCAGCCGCCTCTTTAGCAGACCATTCACATGGGAAACACACAAATTGAACAGCTATGTTCATGCACAGCAGAGTAAGTGAAATGTGAAAATAATCTAATATCAAATCAATTTAAATCAAGCAGTTTATCCATCAATCTAACACCGGGAGAGCCGCGATCGGATTGGGGTAAAGTTACAGGGGTAAAGTTAACGTTAGTAGGCCGTCCGCCGTCGATTAACAAAATGCTGAAACATATTTTAAAGTATGCCAGTGAGCCTCCGTCTTGCCTTTAATCGTCTTATTTTACGTTCAAATATATGCATTATGATGAACAAAGAACCGCCATTATTTCCAAGCAATAGGCGTTTTTTTGTTGTTAATCCTGTCGACATTTAGTTGTGAATGGGTCTCCACACTGCTGGATCCACGCCCGGGATTTCTCCCCTTTGGCTTTGGTTTCGGGAAGAGAAAAAATGCCACCCCACCGTCCAAACTTTTAGAATACCGGGTATCAGATTTGCACAATCCATACGCACAACGCGTCGGCACGTTTCCCTCGCTCGAAAGCTTGACAGACCTTCCGCGCCTAGTTACGGTTGCTAAGCCACGATTGGCCAGTCGGGGTTTTCGGGCGTGGCTTAGCGAAGGGTCAATTGTGATAAAACCAGGGCTTAATTTGAGCCGGAACACACCGGAACATGTTCCGGCACCTCCGACGTTGGATCCGGAACCTTTTTTATTGGATCCGGCACCTCCTGTGTCACTATGGCAAATTAATAATTACTGTTTGTGTAGTGTTCAGTGTTGTTATCTGTCTTGTTAGTCTTTATTCCCCATTGAAGTTCCTAAAAAATCTTGTGTTTGCCGTTTCGATGCGTTTTTGAGGGTATAGTGGGTCTTTAAAATTCGAACACATTATTCTCTATGTACACACACCGGCAGCGCCATTCGGCGTTGTTAATGTAAAAACTGTCTGACTTCACCCTGTGCTGCATGCAATATACATTTAGTTTTACATTCATTTACAGAAATCAGTTGCTTGAATGAAAATTGCTGATGTTATCGGATTTTCAGGTGAGATTCTCAATTCTTTCAGTTAACGGACACTCTGAGGTGAAGTGTTCAGAGTCTGCAGACTAGCAACGATTGTACAGTACAATCATAACATAATACAGACATTATCTTAATTCCATAATGTCCTTAAACATAACAATATTGCTGGCCATAAACTGAGAAAGTGCGCGTCTGATGTGCGATACCTCGAGTTGTCCTACGCGGCGCTTCTCGTCCGGTGTGTGACCCCCTTGCTGCTTGTGAAACGTTTTTTTTTTTTTACATTTTGCACCCATGTAGTGCATGTTCTGAAATTAAAATAAACATTGCCCTGATACACACACAGTGTTGTTAAGGTTTTTTTTTAGTCAAAAGCTACATAGCTTTTTTTTTTTTTTTTTGTTACCTCCAACCCCCGTTTTGAGTCGCCGGATCCACCCCCCCTCTGCGCTCCGGGACCTCCCACTTTACAAATTAAGCACTGATTAAAACTGACAACTTATGAAAATATAGGGTTTAGGTCAGGCGAGTTTGCTGGCCAATTAAGAACAGGGATACCATGGTCCTTAAACCGGGTACTGGTAGCGCTGGCACTGTGTGCAGGTGCCAAGTCCTGTTGGAAAATGAAATCTGCATCTTCATAAAGTTGGTCCGCAGCAGAAGCATGAAGTGCTCTAAAACTTCCTGGTAGATGGCTGCGTTGACCTTGGACCTCAGAAAACACAGGGGACCAACCAGACTGATCTCATGAAATGGCGTATGTATGAGACGCCAATTCGTATTTCCATTTTTGCCGTGCTATCAACACACATAATCGCTTTTCAGCGTGTTTATCAACGCCTTGACTTAAAGTAGAACTAAGTAAGAATTCCGTTTTTGTCAAACAGCGACCCCTAGAGTCGCTGTGGAGTACTTGTACTGTCGTGAATAGCACTCACGCAGAGATGGCTCGCACTCACGGCCGGATCCCCTCCCCCTGTACACCGGTACCTGTTCAGTAGGATGGACGCTGTAACGAGTGGAAATAAGATATGGCCCCTTTAAGAGCTGCGCGCGCCCTGTTTAACTGTCGGCAGTCTGTATTGTATGTGCGTCTCGAACACCACATGTATACGGCGCCGGGTTATTTCTGTTTGATGCTCATTTTATCAGAATTTTATCAGATCTGTTTTTTGCCGTAAAGCAATTCGTTACCTCGCGAGACCTGATATCACACGATACTTCCTAACACTGAGGCCGGCGGCTCGCCGGCCCAAAGTTGCAAGTGTGATTTTGCGGCTCACAGGCACCAGGGGGGTGCGAGACGACCACCATTCAACACGAAATCAGTAATATAAACATTACAATGACTCCAAAGCTGTTCGGTTAAGGTAAAAAAGTTACTGAGTTCACCTTTAACGTTACATTACTGTATAAATATATGACCTACCCCAACCCCGTCCCTAAACCTACCTGTCACTGGGGTTAATACCATTTATGAGTCTTCTCCTACCATCCTAGGAAAAAAAATATCGCTCCCCAGATGTAGATCTACATTTTGCTTCGTTTCGCTCAGACATTTAACGGCGTGTACATACACGCGGAATCACTCGGACATTTAACGGCGTACACATACACGCCGTTAAATGTCGGCGTGTTCGTTTCGGCGTGGACATAATATCCCACTCTCTCTCTTTCAGGTGTTCATGCGTATCAGAGGATGTATGGCTGTGAATGGGATGATGAGACTGGAGACTCACATGGGTTTGATCAGTACGGTTATGATGGAGAGGATTTCATCTCACTGGACCTGAAGGAGAACAGATACATCTCATCTGCACAACAGGCATCTCCTACAGTCATGAAGTGGAATAATGACGGAGCACAGCTTAAAACCTTACAACAATACTACGATCATGAGTGTGTTCCCTGGCTGAAGGAGCTCTTACATTTGTCTAAAGCTACTTCTAAGAAAACAGGTACAGTATCAGAGTAACCAGGACAGACCGATCATTATTTCTTTCTTGCATGTGCAGATCCAGATAAACCATGTTTTATCAGACAGCTTGATAAATCTATGCAGGTCAACTTTAGATAATGTTAAACTGAGATGAGTAGATCTCAGTATAAAGTGCATGTGTTTCTTTCTCTGTTCTCAGTTGTGTTCCCTGTTCTGTGTTTACTTCTAGATCCTCCTGAAGTGTCTCTGCTGCAGAAGAACCTTGAAGAAGATGTGGAGTGTCACGTCACAGGCTTTCTCTTCAACAACACAAGCATTTCATGGAGGAAGAATGGACAAGCTATGAATGATTCTAGTAACTTGGTGGAGTCTGGAGACACACTACCAAATGAGGACGGGACCTTCCAGAGGACTGTTGCCCTGTATGTCCTTCCTAACAAATGGAAGAAGGACCGGTACAGCTGTGTGGTCGAGCACAAGAGTTTGACTGAGACAATCCAGAAGATTCTGACTGAGGATCAGATCAAGAGGAACAGTGAGTTTAAACATGGTTCATTTTTATACCTGTACATTTGACTTATTTTAGCGGCAAAACACTGACAATGAGAACGGCTTCACTTTTCCTGTTGTTGTTTTTAGGTTTGTTTTGTTTTTGTTTGGTGTTTTCTGCCATATTAATCATTGTGTTTCTCCGTGTGTTCTAGAATCTGCATCAGATGCTTCAAATATCATGTATCCGGCTCTAGTCATTATCCCAGTTATTGTTGGACTGATTGGACTGTGTGTACTTAGGAAATACAGGAAGAAACTCAAAGATTGTAAGTAGTAATGACCTGTTGTGAGATATAATTCTTCCTATCATAAGTGCAAATGTTTTACATGTGTTTCTGTGTGTGGCGATACAGTGAAGAAGAGTGCAGTGAATGTGAACCTGTTGCTTTTTTATCGGTTCTGTCATGTTTTTTAATTTTATTCTCTAAAATGATCAATCTATAAGAATTCGTTTGGTGTGTGTGTGTGTGTGTGTGTGTGTGTGTGTGTGTGTGTGTGTGTGTGTGTGTGTGTGTGTGTGTGTGTGTGTGTGTGTGTGTGTGTGTGTGTGTGTGTGTAAAATCATATGTGAATCCCTTGATAGTGTTCTATAAATTTCACTAAAGCTTATTACACCTCCGTTTATCTCTCTGCACAGGCTACAAGACCAACTGTGGCAAAACTAAACTCTCGCCAGAACATGCATCGGCTCAGGACTCTCTGGACTCTCTTGTCCCCCCTCCCTTACGTTGAATGTTCCTTGAATGTTCATCCCCTCCAGAAGCCTGTGATCTGTGACCAGCTCCAATGGTCCCTTCTCAGAGATGAACAATATCACTCTCCAGAACCGTCACCTTCACAGTTCCTCACCGGTGGACCGACAACCAGGACCTTTCATGAAGACCAAACATCTAAAGACCTTTAAAGACTGTTTTCCATGAGCATTCAGCTACACATAATCTTCTTTATACTTTTACATTTTCTTCCATCTCTAATCTTGAAATTTTAGCATTTCTCTTAGAATGAATCACTTTATCTGCTTTTCCACCGTTCTCTTTGCTTGGCCGTTCCAGCCGGTACAGATATGGTTTCATTTTCCACTGTCTTGCTGATAACAGAGCACTTTACAAATAAACAATGCGTCAGTCGTTGGCTCAGTTTGGCCTGAGAACGGTTTGTAATCGTGCCGTGTCGAACCAATCTCAAGTGGAAATACAACCGTAAGCATTTCTTTCCGTTCTTAGAACCGTTCGGCCCGATGATGGAAAAGCTTCTTTTGCTGTTTTCCTCATTTGTTGCTTTGAATTTTGCCAAAAAAAAAAAAAAAAATCTTAATTATAATTGTCTGAGTAAAAAAATAGCTGAAATTTGCCTCTAAATAACAAGTAATAAGTTATTAAGATATGAGCAGTGCCATTTGTACCATTTTTATCACAGTACATTTTCTCAATCAGATGTTTATGCACATATATGATATGTGTAATTATATGTGTAAGTACTATATATGCGTCTTGTTTCCTGTGGAAATATATGTATATATTTCTTTCTGTGTTCTGGAGTCGATGATCAGTTTAAGTTTCCTCAGTCTGATGATTTCTCATTGAAAAGTACTTGTTGATCTTGTGGTTTAATAGAAAAGCATAAAAATATGACAACCTGTGATCAATCAACATGTATTCACATTTTCATCCTGTTTGTACATTATGTATATTTCTTCCCTTATTTTGTGCTATATTAATACGGTTCTAATTTTTTTCTGAACGAGTTCAGTCTCTGTCATTAATCATAATAGTTTTAATAGAGATCACTTAATAGAGATTCTGACTAAATATGTGTTTCATGGATAATGCAACACAGATTTAAACTCTACACTTGAATAATGTACCGCAGAATTCTTGATTGCATATGCGAGACTTAATCTCAAATTGAATTATCTAATGAACACCAGACTGCAGCTTATGAATCTGAGTTCTAACCCTACAGTAACACTATCAGTCAAAGGTTTTAGATCTGTAAGATTTTTAATGTTTTTAAAAAGAGTCTCTTCTGCTCACCAAGGCTGCATTTATTCGATTAAAAATACAACAACAACGAAAACAGAAATATTGTTCAATCGTATGACAATTTAAAATAACTTTTCTATTTTAATATATTTTAAAATGTAATTTATTCCTGTGATCAAAGGTGATTTTCAGCATCATTACTCCAGTCTTCAGTGTCACATGATCCTTCAGAAATCACTCTAATATGATGATCTGATGCTCAAGAAACATTTATGATTATTATCAATGTTGAAAACAGTTGAGTACAATTTTATTTCTGGATTCTTTGATGAATAGAAAGTTCAAAAGAACAGCATTTATCTGAAACAGAATCTTTTGTAACATTATAAATGTCTTTACTGTAACTTATGATCAATTTAATTCATCCTTGATGAATAAAAGTATTGATTTATTTTATTTCTTTCCCCCAAAGTTATTCTAATCCTTATAACCCAGTCAGCCTCAGTAGTTTTCGGAGACCTCAGTGCACAGTGTGATGACGTGTGACGCGCTGGCAGTGTGTGTTCTCAGCAGGTGTGTGTGTCTCAGCGCTCAGGGCTGTTTGTGAGGGATGTTCACAGGTTATTAGTCTCTTCACTGACACACTGAATCAGGGCTGGTCCAAACTAAAATGAACAACTGGATCCCTTCACGAAGGGTCCTTCCACAAGGCCACTAGTGAAGTGTGCATGTGACCCAGTAAATACTCGATTCATTTTAAAGCTAGTTGCGGGAGAGTTTGAGTTCACTTACAAACAGAGGAATTCAAGTTTTGTTTTGTTCGTTATATATTTCACACATTTTTGTCATGTTATGTTTAAATAAGTTTCATAGGTAAGAAATGTGTTAGTTTAATGCAGGATCCAAAGATGAGACGGCAAGTTTTAAAGTTGAGAGCAGAGAAATGCACTCACACACACACATATACACTCACCTAAATGATCATTAGGAACACCTGTTCAATTTCTCATTAATGCAATTATCTAATCAACCAATCAAATGGCAGTTGCTTCAATGCATTTAGGGGTGTGGTCCTGGTCAAGACAATCTCCTGAACTCCAAACTGAATGTCAGAATGGGAAAGAAAGGTGATTTAAGCAATTTTGAGCGTGGCATGGTTGTTGGTGCCAGACGGGCCGGTCTGAGTATTTCACAATCTGCTCAGTAACTGGGATTTTCACACACAACCATTTCTAGGGTTTACAAAGAATGGTGTGAAAAGGGAAAAACATCCAGTGAGCGTCAGTCCTGTTGGCGAAAATGCCTTGTTGATGCTAGAGGTCAGAGGAGAATGGGCCGACTGATTCAAGCTGATAGAAGAGCAACTTTGACTGAAATAACCACTCGTTACAACCGAGGTCTGCAGCAAAGCATTTGTGAAGCCACAACACGCACAACCTTGAGGCGGATGGGCTACAACAGCAGAAGACCCCACCGGGTACCACTCATCTCCACTACAAACAGGAAAAAGAGCTACAATTTGCAAGAGCTCACCAAAATTGGACAGTTGAAGACTGGAAAAATGTTGCCTGGTCTGATGAGTCTCGATCTCTGTTGAGTCATTCAGATGGTAGAGTCAGAATTTGGCGTAAACAGAATGAGAACATGGATCCATCATGCCTTGTTACCACTGTGCAGGCTGGTGGTGGTGGTGTAATGGTGTGGGGGGTGTTTTCCTGGCACACTTTAGGCCCCTTAGTGCCAATTGGGCATCGTTTAAATGCCACGGCCTACCTGAGCATTGTTTCTGACCATGTCCATCCCTTTATGGCCACCATGTACTCATCCTCTGATGGCTACTTCCAGCAGGATAATGCACCATGTAACAAAGCTCGAATCATTTCAAATTGGTTTCTTGAACATGGCAATGAGTTCACTGTACTAAAATGGCCCCCACAGTCACCAGATCTCAACCCAATAGAGCATCTTTGGGATGTGGTCGAATGGGAGCTTCGTGCCCTGGATGTGCATCCCACAAATCTCCATCAACTGCAAGATGCTATCCTATCAATATGGGCCAACATTTCTAAAGAATGCTTTCAGCACCTTGTTGAATCAATGCCACGTAGAATTAAGGCAGTTCTGAAGGCGAAAGGGGGTCAAACACAGTATTAGTATGGTGTTCCTAATAATCCTTTAGGTGAGTGTATAACACATATTTGAAAAAAAATTTTTGTATAAAATGTATATTTGTTTGCAACCGTTATGTTAACAGCAATAATGAGACATTTCTGTCGTAAGAACATAACAATAATGGCACACAAGTGTGTTGCTCACTTCAAGGGCTCCACCCTTCGAAGGGAGTAGGGCACAGGGATACTCACATCCGTTTGGAATTTGCCCATTGCGTCTCAATTCTTCTTATACTACACCCTAAAAGTATGTACTCTTTTTGTGAAGAATACGTGCATACTTTTGAGTGTGTAAAGTACACAAGCTGTGGGACAAACTATCACGTCATACAATTGCGTCTTTAACGGTTGCTCTCTGTCGCATCCTGACACAGTAAACTGACCTGTCAATCATCTTGTCAAAGATACACTCCTCCACATTTCATTTTATTTCATTTCCTACCGTATCGGAGAGAAATGCAGAAGCGTGTTGATCTGCAGTCGTGGGTCTTTCATGCAGAGACTCTCCTCATATTAATGCATAATGATGCATTTAAAAGTTGATGGGCAAACAGATCTTTATAAAAGTCCACATTGTTTTTGCAGATGAAATATAACACAGATAACATTAAATAAATATTTTTCAATCAGGTTAAACTTTGATTAGTCACTCAAACCTTTATCTATACTTCTCACCGTCGGTCGCGCATATCCACCTTGTTTTGTAGTTTTTTAACACTTTTCACTCGTTTGTAGTTCCTCCTCCAAAGCGCAGTGGGTTGTGGGCAATATTAGCCGTTTTATAATGAGCACGGATCCACACTTCAAAAATACAGCAGAAATAGTAGACCATCCGAGGACTTCTGGCATACTCTTTCCAACATATGCTTTGGGACACATTTATTTTAATCTCACACCCCGTTTAGGATGGATAGTATGGACATTGAGATGCAGGGTGTGATCTCGCTTGTTTCTGCTTCTTCTCCTGTGTTTTGATCAGGAAAGAATACACCAGCTGTATTCTTTCAGGAGAGAAGCGTAATAGCGTATAACCACCGTATAACCAGAACATTCAGTCAATGACAGGGAAAGAGTTAATATAATTAACTTGATGTAGCAGAATTAATATTACAATCAATTAACCTGTTCGTCAAGCAAACACTCAGTATTGATCGTCTATCGTGGGCACAGAAAAATAACTTCTTCTTTTTTTTCTCGGATACAGTGCTACTCAAAAGCTATGTAGCTGTGATAGAGGGACTTTGCAAGCAGAGATCACAGAACACTTCTCTTCTCCATCTACATGACATCACTAGGATCTGTGATTCAGAAACATGGCTTTTCCTATCACTCCGCTGATGACACACAACTCTACCTCTCATTCCAGCCTGATGATCCGACGGTAGCTGCTCGTATCTCAGCCTGTCTGACAGACATCTTTGGCTGGATGAAGGACCACCAGCTTCAACGTAACCTTGCGAAGACAGAGCTACTTGTGGTCCCGGCCAACCCAACACTTCATCACAACTTCACCATTCAGACGTATGTGCCATCCAGAAACTTGCGCTCTGCAAGTGAATGTCGTCTTGTGGTGCGATCTCAAAGAGGCACAAAGTCTCTTTCTCTGACCTTTACCTGGACTGTTCCCTGCTGGTGGAATGATCTGCCTAACTCAACCAGAGCTGATGAGTCCATGTCCATTTTCAAGAAACGTCTGAGGACGCATCTTTTTGGCAACATTTGATCAATTAATACTAACACTTTCTCTTCTATTCTATATTTATGTCTATTTATAAAATAAAAAAATATTACATGTACTGCGTTAGATTAAACTGAGAGAGGTCATAGCACTTGCATATTGTTGTCCTACTGTTAGTTTAGCTTCTATTGTTCTCATTTGTAAGTCCCTTTTGATAAAAGCATCTGCTAAATGAATAAATGTAAATCCCAAACACATCACTAGTCACATCACAAAATGTAAAGTGAAAGTTAATGAATGAAACCGAAACAGGGGAATGAAGCTATGGAAATGTAACCACTCATAACAGTCAGTAAATCACCTGAACAGAACAAGATGTCTACAGCTTATACTAAACGTTCATTATAACTAAAAGTTAGTTGAATGTATGATATACTTGCAATGCCTTAGCTATTCTTCAATTCTTCCAGGTTGAATGAAGAGATGGCAAATATGTGGTGTTAGTCTGACTCGGTTGTGGTCAAGAAAGATAGGAAAGGGCTGGTTGTAACTTGAGGCCCCTTCGACTGCGCACTGGGGAAAAGGTCCCGCCGTCGGACTGGATGTCTGGACTGGACTTTTTACACGAACAGCAACCAGAAGAAGAAAGAAGAGAGTTGGGACACTGAGACAGTGCCCTTTAACTTTAACCTGTCGAGTTTGGCATGTCCAATGAATGAGAAAGGTTTATTTTTCAAGCATGAAAGGTTCCTTTGTTTGGAAGATGGCTCATTTGCATGATCAGAGTGAGCTGACAGTTTGTGCCCCTTTATACTCTGAATTAATATAACAACAAGCTTACAATGCATGCTATGAGGAGGTGATGTACACCAATGTGCAGGGTGTTAAACGAGGATTATTTTGATCGGAGGCATGATTCCAACAAAGTTACATTATCAAATAGTTCTCTCATAAGGCATGCATAAAACAGGATACAATACAAAAAGACAAAATACAAAACCATAACATACACACAATGTCCTGGAGAAATGCCTGTTCATTGATAGAAAGGTTTGTCTATGAATTAAAGGAGAGAAGTTTGTTTTATAGGCCTGTGTCTGTCTTTCTTATGGCCGGTGTCTTCCACATTTTTCACGTCGTAAACCATCTTATCTCGCTGGAGGGCCTTTGCTGCCTGTTCTGCCCTATTGGGGAGTTGTCAAACACCTAATTTGTTGTTGGGAGAGGGGGTTTTCTGGATTATTCATTAAATATGATGAATAATTGTGTGTTTATTCATAAAAGCTGATTGGTCCAGGCAGCTGCTACAAGGTCTAAAGTTCTCAGTCTGTGGACTAAAAAGTAGAAATGAATAACTTCCTTATGAAGCACAAATGTCAAATTGGCTTTCTCCAAAAATGTTGCACATCTGACCACACATTTACATTACAAACACTAATTAATAAATATATACAACAAAACAAAAGACAATCTTTTGCTTGTTTCATTGATTTCAAGAAAGCATTGGATTCAATCTGGCATGAAGGATCATACATAGAGCTTATTGACAGTGGAATAGGGGGGAAATTCTATTATTTGATCAAATCAATGTACACAGCCAGCCAATGTGCTGTTAATATTAGAAACCAAAGAACTGAATTTCCCCCAGGGGCGCGGCTGTGGTTAAGCCCCTCCCTCTTCAACATCCACATCAACCGATTGGTCATTATATTAGAAGATGCTCCCATTGAAGCTCTCACTCTACACACACAGAGATCAAGTGTCTTCTCTACGCAGATGATCTGGTTCTCCTGTCGTCCACTAAAGAGGGTCTTCAGGACAGCCTGGATCTGCTGGAGGATTACTGTGAGTCCTGACCGTCAACCTCCAGAAAACTACAGTAATGATGTTCCAGAAACACTCCAGATCTCAGGGACCAACACACACATTCACACACTATCACACAGAACCATCGAGAACACAAACATACACTTACCTCGGCATGAAAATATCTCCAACTGGTAACTTTACTGTGGCTGTGAATGAACTCAAAGAGAAAGCTCAAAGGGCTTTTTATGCCATGAAAAGATTGACTAAAATTGCCATCCCAATCCAAATCTGGCTCAAACTTTTAAAATCAATGAATTGAACCAATTGTTTTATATGGCAGTGGGTTCTGTGGGTTCCTTCTATAAAATTTGATTTCTTAAATTGGGAAAAACATCCGATTGAAACTCTATATTTAGATTTCTGTAAACTAATACTCAAAGTCCAAAGAAAAACACCAAACACCGGATGCAGGGCAGAATTAGGCCAATACCCTCTCCTTCTAAACATCCAAAAAAGAGCCGTCCAACTCTGGAAACACCAAAAAACAAGCGACCACAACACACACCATTACAACAACCATTACAAAGCCCTTAAACACCAAGAGCTGAACCTCACGAAGAGTCCCTTGCCCCGAGCCTCAGGACAAACATACAGAAAAGACACCGCATTCACTGTAAACCCTAACGGTCAAAATACTTAATTGGTTTGAGTAGGAAAAACTTAAATTAAACTAATTAGTTCAGTCAAATTAACATTTATGAGTATTTAGCACTTTATTTTTCTTTCAAGTTCACAGAATGGATATATTTTAAGTAAACTGAACTGTTTCATTGTTTTGAGTTTTATGAAATTATTTCTTTTAATTTAGACGAACTTAAGTTTAACTGAAACGGCTGGGATGTAAATTTCCCAGCATGCTTTGCCGATGGCACTCGAAAGGGAGTAAATGCTAAAATTAAGTGTAATACAATGTTTTTTTGTGCAAGATTAATGTTAAGCGGGTGATTTAGTAATGATTAATGTTTCGTTATGCTAATTTAGAAGAATTTCTGTTAATGTTGGTTTTAGGATAGTTACCCATCATGGTGACATGTGGTGCATGAGCTTGATTTGAGTCCAAATAAAACCTTCATATTGCTGAAAGTGTTACTGTATAGCATACTATTGTTAAGATGTTAAAAAAATAGTATGTTAGCAAAATAGCTTGTTAAAGTTGGCTAAGTTTATACTAATAAAAGTGTTCACATTGAGATTACCTGAAATTTTAAGTTAAATGTATGAATTAGTGTACTCAAACATTTTAAGTTAAAAACAATTCAAATGTACAAATACAAAATAAAAATATGTCAGTTCTGCTTTCTTAAACTTTGAATTTCTTAACTTAAAAAATTTGAGGCATTTACATTTTTTAAGTTGTGCCAACTTATTCGGGTTTACAGTGTTATTGGTGTGGACATGACAGTCGGCATCTGTCAAAATATAAGACTAATAACAAAGAACTATACTCTGATGTACTTAACTCTTTCTCCGACATTGACGGAAATATCCAGCTTTCCGTGTTTTCACTGTTATATGGTAAGGGGCGTCGTAATGCATTTTCTGAAAGATAACATAATCTCCTGATCAAAACACAGGACTTTGAAGCTTTAGGGGTGTTGATGGACTCGATCTACTCCATCTATGTTTTGATCATCATTCTGAATCCTATCCAGATGTAGTCTTTAACTAAAATGTGTTTTTTTTATGAAACTTTACGAAGCTAGAATAAAACTGATTTTTTTTTTTTTTTTTTTTTTTTGGATTTATTGCATGTTCAGATATTCATACAACAAAATAGTCTGGGGGCCTGAGAAATACTGACAAAAAGTCTCAATCGTGAGATATAAAGCAATTAATAAATATTTACTAAATAAAATACATTTGCAATTTTGCTTTCAAATGCAAGATATTAACTACTAATTATATATTTAAAATAAATAAATTCGAGGTTACAAATTCTTCCATTTTTACAGTTTACATACTTTTACTATTTTCAGCTTTATATTTTCTTGAGTACAAGTTTTATTGAAAAAAAGAGAACTGCATGTGTTCTGAAATGTTTCGTTGTTTATTTATTTTTTCATTTGAAACTCACAAACGCTAGCCATCAAACTATTAGTAATCGGTGAACTTACAACTTAAAAATAAATAAACTGAATATTTACAACAACAACAAAAGGTGTCCTTTTCATTTAAAATATATACAAACGCGAGTGGTGAAAGACAAAATCACACACATGTTGTACAACATCATAGGCGCCCAATTACACCTGATATTAACAAGTTTCACTTCCAGACAATCTCTGAATGTTTTTTGGCTGATTTGCATTTGCACTTATATATTAATGCACCTCCATTGTGTTTTTATAGACTCAATCCCACACATATGTTATAAAGTGTTATTTTTCTTTGTTTGTATCTTCTACATAATAATAATAATAAATATTATTCAACACTAAAATGTGTCCAGGTATTTGGAAATCATCTGTTCTCCCTCCTCTGGATTCCCAACCGGACTGAAATCTGGAGATAGTGCAGACGACTGGAGGAAACTCTTCATAGGCCTTTGTCAATGAAAGTTGAGCCATCGTCACTACAGGATACCGGCCTAAACCCACTCATTTGTTTCTGCAAAGTAATGTCATAAATATGAATTATCAGCATGTGACCAATTTCTAAATCCCAGATTTTTGCAATTACACACTGGAATTGTAAAAACAGCAAATTCTTTAAACTTTGTCTCTAAAATATTGCATGAAGACAAAAATTTGGCTTTGACTGTTTTTGTATATATAGCTTTTAAAACAAATTAAACTTTTCTTAATTGTTGTCAGTTGCATTAAATCAGTACATGTGTGTATATAAGAAAACAAGAACCAAATATTAAATCAGTATATTTGAAATGCATCCTTTTTTATATGGTTACAAAAACTGTTTGAATCCAAATTAAATCAGATTTTGCCCTTTATTTCCAATTGACATGGTTAGATGATACTTTTCTTTTCTTTTCTTTTTTTAGACTAGTCTGAATAAGACTGGACTATTGTGGTTCATGTAAATTTCTTGACATTTGAAGACGTTTGGAGTCAG
Organism: Rhinichthys osculus; assembly: GCA_029959095.1. Taxonomy (NCBI): domain Eukaryota; kingdom Metazoa; phylum Chordata; class Actinopteri; order Cypriniformes; family Leuciscidae; genus Rhinichthys; species Rhinichthys osculus. The sequence continues at coordinate 3,189,712 of JARWKJ010000020.1, read as the reverse complement.
TTTACACTAGCTTTCAAAAGTTTATCACATGTACATTTAAGGCGGTGCATAATACAATAATTAAAAAATAATAGAGATTTTCAACATTAGTGAAGCATTAGCTCTGTTTTAATTCCACCTTATTGGAATTTCTATTTGTGTAAATCCAAACTTTTGAATCCATAACTGAGGACATTCCCATAATCCTACAGCTGAAGAAACCACTTGAATGAGAAATAAGAGCAGAAAAATAAACATATACTTACTTTCTTAATATAGAAAACCAGGGCTATGAATCCTCCAATCACACACACAAGAATTGCTACGTACAGTTCTGTAGGTCCTTAAAAATAAAATAAACATGTAAAAGAAATGCAATAATATACAGACACAGCAATATAAGGCTGAAACAACTAACTGATGAAATAATAGTCAAGTTACTAATAATAACAAGTTAATAATCAGTTAGGTCCAGGGTTATTATCATTAACAAAAAAAAACTACAACTGAAGTAACAATGAAATAAACGTGCAAGAATCTTCTGAAGTGTGTAAATGTTTTGTTTGAGACACAGTCCAAAACTCATTCAAATCTGGTGCCTTATTTACATACACGAGAATAAACCTGTTTGCATAGCGCACTGAGATGATAATCAACCTACTTTTAAATGAACAAAGAAAGGAGACAAATGACTTTGGAAGACATACAGCCCACCAGTCATATGGACTGATTTCATAATACTTATGTTGTGTTCTTGTCTTGACAAACTCTTTCCCCAGTCACATTCATTGTATGAAAGATCAGACATTGTGCTGTATGTCGTCTTTATGAGAGTCATACATTTGAATGACATCAGGGCGAGTAAATGATCATTTTCAGGTGAGCTAGATCAGACTGGGCAAATCTATCAAATAGATTTTTTTTTAAATCAAAATCATACATTAACAAGTTTAAAGGGTAAGTTCAGCCAAAAATGACTATTCTGTCATCATTTACTCGCCCTCATTTCGTTTATCTTTGAAACACAAATGAAGATCTTTTTGAAGAAATTTGGTAGACTTCTGTCCCTCTGCAGAGATCAAATGACCAATTAGCCAAATATGATAAGGATAGGATAAACTTTATAGCAAGTACCAAAAACACTATATTACCACACTATTAATAACTTACGGTAGTAGCTCTTGATCTCATCGCCAGTCTTCTGGATGATTTCTCCCTGGTGATCCACCTCACAAGTGAACTGGTTGTTCTTCCATTCGTCTGGAGAAACACGAAGGCTAGATTTTCTCTGGAAGGTCCCGTCCTCATTTGGCAGAAGCTCTCCAAGATCCACATCCTCATAGTGATCCACTCCATTTCTTAACCAGGTAATGCTCACTCCTGATGGGTAGAAACCTGTGGCATGACACACTACTGGAGAAGAGGGATCCTTCCGTAACAGAGACACTTCAGGAGCTGAAAAAGATTGAGAAAAATGTGAGAAGAATATTTAATATCAGATCAGTTACATTTATCCATATGATTAACTTATTAGATTGTGCTGTTTTTATGTTTTAATGAAGCAATGCATGAGAAAAGAAAGACATTGAAGACTCATAATAAATAAAAAAAAGATCTACTTGTTGAACAAAGTGAATTTCTCAAAGACAACATACCTCTTCTCTCCACATATGCTTTCCTTAACTTCAAGAAGTTCTTCAGCCAGTAAACACACTCATAATAATAGTATTGTTTCAGTAATTCAAGCTGTTTGTCATTATTCCACTTCTGCACTGTGGGTATTCCCTGTTGTACAGGTGAGATGTATCTGTTCTCCTTCAGGTCCAGTGAGATGAAATCCTCTCCATCATAACCGTACTGATCAAACCCATGTGAGTCTCCAGTCTCATCATCCCAATCACAGCCATACATCCTCTGATACGTATGAACACCTGAAGAAGAAAACTTGGGAATTACAACATCTGCTCTTTTTTTAATGCACGTAGGGGTGGACGATATGATCAAAATCTTATATCACAATATAATTAATTTCATTTCACCATAACAATATATCACGATTTAGTTATATTTGCTTTAAAAAAGGTTTTTATGATATCAACATTTTTGATACCATTGAAATTTCATAATTCGTCACCATTTTTGATATTACAAAATAGTAATACTAGCCTAAGTAAAATAGATCTGAAAAACTTTAAGCACTACAATTATGAAATACTAGATACGAAATACAAGAACGACTTCGCAGATCTAATACACTCATCCGTTTTCTTTCTTAGTTGTTTACATTCACTTAAGACATAAATTACTGTTTACTTGCAAATACTGTGTATGGTCACTTTGACATGTACTCAAGCCAAAAAGCTTGAAAAAAGCATGTGTTCTATGAGCGCGTCTCTCAGACAGGCCATGCATATTAAGAAATAAGTTGTCTTTGGCTGCTTATTGCACTTCAACGGTTAAAAATCACCTGTTTTTGAAACCGCAATGCTTAAAGGTGCTATCAGCGATTTCAGGCCCAAAAAAGGCAGAAACATCAATGATCACATTCATCTAATCTTTCCTAACGATCCGCTAGCTGCCCGCCCCATAAGCATGCCGTCCAAAAAGCGCGTCTCTGTAGGCAGCCTCGGCTCTGAGATCTGCACACAACAACAATGGGTTTCACCAACCACTCAAAACCAAAATAAAGTGTTCCAATAAATCACCGACAGGGGGCGGGTGTTGTGAGGTTTTGCGCTCGTGCACGGCTGCACGCGAAGGCGGAGCTGAAGAAGAAGCCAGCGTCTATCAACAAACCCCTGTCGGTGATTGGTTGGAACACTGTTTATTTTGGTTTTGAGTGGTTGGTGAAACCCATTGTTGTTGTGTGCAGATCTCAGAGCCGAGGCTGCCTACAGAGACGCGCTTTTTGGACGGCATGCTTATGGGGCGGGCAGCTAGCGGATCGTTAGGAAAGATTAGATGAATGTGATCATTTATATGTTGGCCTTTTTTGGGCCTGAAATCGCTGATAGCACCTTTAAACACCAGCAAATAATACGCTTTCATGGCAGAGTAAACACAGTAACGTCACATGAGCATTACCGCGATAGAGATGACGATAGTCCAAAATCTCTACCGGTTGACAAATTTCTACCAGTATTTCGACGACCACCCCAACCACAAGGTAATCTTTGACATTTTAAAAAGCATTTTCTCTCACCGTGGGACTGATTGAATCGCTCCATTAAAACATGAATGTTGTTTCTGTAGATCTGCTGAACTTCTTCTCTGATCTCAGTGTCTTCTCTCCACAGTTCTGTAGATGCAAACTCCTTCATCCAGTCCTGTTTGAGAATCAGGTTCTTTATGTTACTGTCATAATAATCGATCTGTTGTCCATCCAGTGACGTTACAGCAGAAAACTCTGGAGTTCCTTCAATCGTCTGTCCTCTTATTCCAGTGTATGTGGTGATGAAGCTGTGTAACTCTGAACAAACAACACAAAGACATAAATCAAACACCACATATATAGTGTCATAAATCAAAAAAATTAATTATCACTATTCAAAATGAAAATTGATTGAATTTAAGACACTATTCCCACTGAAAACAATTATGTTTTTTTATTATTAATAACAGGCCCTAATCATGTTCTTTTGGGAAAAGGCAGTTTTTGGCCTTTTCTTTTTTTTACAAGTTCTAGTTGTTTCACTCATTAAACACATTTTCGGACTGTGAATCCAGTTCTGATCTTTACCTTAGCAACTTTACCAAATTTATTCCATTAAAAACATCACATTATTTTCTGTCAGTTCAACACGCGGAAGTTGCTGAAGGCTACTTGAATTCATTGTTTAAATGACTTTACAAAATGCATCTCACCTGAGTAAACCAAAGGAACATAGATGAAGAAAATGATGAACTTCATTATGGACGAAAATCCATGAATATGACCCACACTTCTTTAAGTGTAGTCGTCGAGGAACGGTGTAAAAAACTCTTTAGCCTTTGCTACATCGACAGGAAAAACAGGTTACTGAGTGAGTCACGACAACATAAAAGGTTCCTCCCTTCACTTCCGCATTGAGGCTGTTTCACTAGAGCTGCAGTGACGTCAGTTCAGTAACCTGAAGCTACCTTTAGTAACCACTTCTTCCTGTCGATGTAGCATAGGCTAAAGAGTTTAACAGCACTCTCCGACAACTGCGCATAAAAATTGTGGGTAATATTCACGGATTTTCTGCAATGAAGTTCATCATTTTCTTCATCTACATACCTTTTGTTTACTCAGGTGAGAATCATTTCGTAAAGTCGTTTAAACGATGAATTCTCTGTCAACAAGGCCTTCAGCTGCTTCCGTGTGTTGAACTGACAGAAAAAAAGATGTTTTAAATCTGATATGTAATATTTTCTCAAACATCTTTTATATAATAGCCCAAGGTAGGTCACAGGTTAAGAGCTTGCTAAACCTTTTTTGTTGAAGCTGCACTGAAATCATTTCAGTATTTTCCAATGATGTGTATTTGTCTAATGCAGGCAGGTCTATTTAAATTGGAAAACTCAGACACACGACTGACAGTCCTATGTAAATGACTGAATTTATGCACATTTTAATGTACATTAAAGGGATAGTTCGGCCAAAAAATGATATTTAACCCATGCATTACTCACCCTCAAGCCGTTCGAGATGCATATGTCCATCTTGTTTCAGACGAACACATTTTCAGTTATTTTAGAAAATGTCTTAGACCCTTCAGTGGATATAATGTGAAGCAATGGGGTCCACCTCCTTCAAGTCCCAAAATGTGCATATATCCTTCACAGAAGTAATCCATCCGGCTCCAGGGGGATAAACAAAGGCCTTATGAGGGTAATCCGTGCGGTTTTGTCGTAAAAATATACATATTTAAAACTTTATAAATGAAAGTATCTGACTTCCGGCAATGATCGACGCGCGTTCACGGGTGATGGAAGTCGGCGTACGAGGTAGGACCAAGGGGGTAATCCTTCGACCGGAAGTTGAAGCCGGCCGGGTGCCGCCATCTTGTAGCAGAACTTCACTTGCGTTAGCATTTCCATTGACTCCCATTCATTTTGGCGTCACTTTGACAGCGAATAACTTTACATCTGAGGCGTTTAAAGACTCCATTTGTCCATTATTTATTTCTAAAGAAACACGACAATGTATAAAGGGCTCCATTACCTTCTATGTTACATTATGGCCCCGTAGAAACAGTTTTAGTAAAAATAGGCTAACGATTGCGTCATAACCACTCGACTCTCTGTCGCGCTGTACAGAAATGACCGTACAGACAGGAGGAGAAGCTCGCAGGCAATCGGGGGGACGTCCCGTCAAGGGAGAAGCCCGTAGATAATGAGTCCATAAAAGCAACGGAATACTTACTCCTGCTCACTCACGCCAAAGAACTCTTTGCTCAAGTTCCCCGTCTCTGCAAGATTAACGTTGGCAATTTTCACGCACAGCTACTAGAAGAGTAACGTCTGTCAGACAGGTTGCTCACGTCATCAAGCTTAGTTTGAGTCGGTTTGAGTCTGCGCGTCAGGAACGGAAGTGCTCAAAAATCGCTAAAAATGGGCTTCAACTGTCTCAACTGAGTTCCAATGAGATCGCTCTGTCCACTTCTTATACTGTCTATGGGTAGGACGTAGCGTAGGAACCGTCGTGACGTAGAACGAACGCGCCCGCGCAGCCAGAGAGCAGAGCAAAACAAATCACCCGTGAACGCCCGTCGATCGTTGCAACTATGTTATTGTACTTTAATACATAAAGTAATACATCCTTTCCATTCAATGTTTGGCCCGCAACAATAGAATACTATTTGAAAAAAAGTTTACATGACGCTATTTCTTTTCATGGCCATAGCATAGGTTACAAAACTACTAAAATAAAAAATAAAAAATCTACTACACTATTTCAGTAAAAAAAACAACTTGAATCCTCCTGGTGTTCTCTTAGCCTATACTTTCTTTATGTGGGCTTCTAGGTCGCTAGCACCTTGACACTGACACGTACGTGCCAGCTTTGCAGTTCATGCATTCTGCTTTACACGGATCCCGACCGAAACGAAAACACAGGAATTTTTTCTGTAAATCATCTGTGAATTTACATTTGGGCTTTATTTTATTTATTTTTTTACGCTGTTAGCTACTTACATCTTACCTCGCACTTGACCATAAACTGAAGCATCACGCTGCTAAAATTCTGTAAACGTAAAGTCCGCCTACTTTGATTTGATTGGTCATTTAAAATATTCTGACATTGACAAGCAGTGACAGACCAATGAGGCTGCGATGAACACACACACACAGGCCTCTGTATTCTGATGATTCTGAGTCTGACGTGCTCTGTGCTTGACACTGCGGATTGAGGAACGCGCTGATTATAACCAGAGGGGGTGAAGCCAAATTCATATGTTTTGTGTGCAAAGGCAAGCGTGTATTTAAAGTACACGCTTAATGGCACAATGAAAAATAATGAAAACCAGGACATTTTCATCACTTTTTAAAAAACAGACAGGACGGCCAGGACAGGACGTGAAAACAGGACATGTCCTGGAAAAACAGGACGTTTGGTCACCCTAGTGTATGTGTGCCACGGAACTGTGAAAGAGGTTTTTCTGTGCAAAAGTAAAGATTTGAAATTATAGTCGGCATGAAACAGAAGCAGCAGCTTCTGGAACAAGAACAAATGTGGGCAGGGTTTGATTTTGTCCATAGAGAATTGATTGGATGGTTGTGGTTTGCTATTTGCATTCACCGAGGAGCCGAGACAGTGCGTCTCTCCCTGCCGTTCAAAGGTGGTACAGCAATTGTTGGCGACGGGACGTAACGTAACGTCTATGTTCTATGGAAGAAAAATTAAAGGGAAAATTAAAGGGAAAAAAAATGCATTAACAGTGCTTGCTTTTTAATGCATTGTATTTTTTGGGGGCTGAAATTCAACATGGCTGTATATTTAAATGTGAACATTTCAATTCCTAACATTTCACACACATTTTCACTATTAAAAATTAAATAATCCATATTAGCCTTCCAGATTTCACTTCCACTGTCTGTTTAAAAATACAACCTATAATGTTCGACAGGCAATTTATATACTGATAAAGGCAGATTATCAGTGCTGGTACTACTCGACCTCAGTGCTGCATTTGACACTGTCGATCACGACATACTTCTTGACAGGCTGGAAAACTGGGTGGGAATTTTCTGGGATAGTCCTAAAATGGTTCAGGTCATACTTAGAAGGGAGAGGTTATTATGTGAGTATTGGAGACCATAAGTCTGAGTGGACATCCATGCCATGCGGAGTCCCTCAAGGCTCAATTCTTGCACCACTCCTATTCAACCTGTATATGCTCCCAATGAGCCAAATAATGAGAAAGAACCGAATCTCTTACCACAGCTATGCAGACGACACACAGCTCTACTTAGCCCTATCGCCTAGCGACTACAGCCCCATTGACTCCCTGTGCCAATGCATTGATGAAGTAAACAGTTGGATGTGCCAAAGCTTTCTTCAGTTAAACAAAGACAAAACTGAAGTCATTGCGTTTGGAAACAAAGATGAAGTTCTCAAGGTGAATGCATACCTTGACTCTAGGGGTCTAACTACTAAACATCAAGTGAGGAATCTTGGTGTGACTCTAGAGTCAGATCTTAGTTTCAGTAGTCATGTCAAAGCAATAACTAAATCAGCATACTATCATCTGAAAAATATTGCAAGAATTAGATGCTTTGTTTCCAATCAAGACTTAGAGAAACTTGTGCATGCTTTCATCACCAGCAGGGTGGATTACTGTAATGGACTTCTCACTGGCCTTCCTAAAAACACCATAAGACAGTTGCAGCTCATACAGAACGCTGCTGCCAGGCTTCTGAGCAGAACCAGAAAATATGAACACATCACACCAGTCCTCAGGTCTCTACACTGGCTCCCAGTTACATTTAGGATTGATTTTAAAGTATTATTACTGGTATATAAATCATTCAATGGGCTAGGACCTCAATATATTGCAGATATGCTCACTGAATATAAACAGATCACTCAGATCATTAGGATCACATCAGTTAGAAATACCAAGGGTTCGCTCTAAGCATGGAGAGTCTGCTTTTAGCTATTATGCCAGCCGCAGCTGGAACCAGCTTCCAGAAGAGATCAGATGTGCTCCTACAGTAGTCACATTCAAATCCAGACTCAAAACACTTCTGTTTAGCTGTGCATTTACTGAATGAGCACTGTGCCACTGTGTCCGACTGTTTGTTTATTTTTGATTATTTTAATCTCTTTATTCTTAACTGTTTTAATTATTCTTATTTCTTTTGATTTTTCTATGTAAAGCACTTTGAATTACCATTGTGTATGAAATGTGCTATATAAATAAAATTGACTTGCCCTAAATCTGAGCGAATTTGGAAACGACGTCTTTACAGCAAATGCTTCTAGTCAGATTCAAGCCTTCAGCCGCTCTGTTCCTCTTCATCCACATTCCTCGTCTTCAGACTCATTCACTGCAAAAAAATAAGAATTTTGATTTCATGGTGACTTTAAAAGGAAAAAACTGCATGAACTTAAAAAACTGAACTTGTCTTGGTGTCAAATAGTAATTGTTTATGTCACTATATCTTAAGAGCTTTGTGTTGTGTTTTTTTTTATGTTGATTTGTTTGTTCAATGTTTGTTCAGAGTTACACAGCTTCATCACCACATACACTGAAATAAATGGCCAGACGACTGCAGGAATCCCAGAGTTTTCTGCTGTAACGACACTGGATGATCATCAGATTGATTATTATGACAGTAATATAAAGAAGCTGATTCTCAAACAGGACTGGATGAAGGAGTTTGCATCTACAGAACTGTGGACAGAAGACACTGAGATCAGAAAACATGTACAGCAGATCTACAAAAACAACATTCATGTTCTAATGCAGCGATTCAACCAGTCACACGGTGAGTTCAAATGCATTATGGCTCTCTGAAATGCTTGATTCTGATTGGTCAGTCGTAAAATTCTGAGGTCTGTTATTAGGGGCCAAGCACCGAAGGTGCGGAGACACCTATTATATATGTTCCCGTTCTTCTTCTTTTTCTTCTTCAAAGAAAGTTGTAACAGTTTGACATTCTGATAGAGGACAGTCCGAACATTAAATACACCAATTTTGGTGAGTCTAACTCATTCCCTCTAGCGCCACCACCTGTCCAAAGTTTCACTAATACTATGCTAATAACTTTTGAACCGTAAGGCTTATCAACAGGCAGTGCCGACAAAAAGTTATGGAATCAAGTCGATTTGTCAAACCGTTTTCGATAAACGCACAAACTAATTTTACGTAGTGCTTGCAAAAACAGACGTAAGGCTGTATCTCCACAACGGTTTATGGTATACAGACCAAACTTGGTACATGTCATCATAAGCAAGACTTGAGGCTACATGCTGCGTTTCGGCGCAGCGCCACCTACTGGTCCGGAGATATGAAAAATGGCTATTTTAGCTTATAACTTCTGAACGGTTTGTCCAAAAATCATAAAAAGTGGTCTCGTTAGATTGAGGGCGTCATGCCGAGTCGACTGATATCAAATTTTCCCAGATCGGCCATTTTGGCGCTCGGCCATTTTGAATTATGTGCTAAATTGCTGTATTTTTTGAACGCATGAACGAATTGTTACGAAACTCAGTATGGGTCATCAGGACGATGCCCTGAAGGAGCCTGAGAAGTTTCGAAATACCGCCACCTAGTGGTAGAATTACATTTTCAAATGCTTATAACTCTGGCTGTGGTTGACTTATTTTCACAAAAGTCATATCATTAGACTCCTGAATCCTTGCCGAGTCCAACAATACCAGACTTGCCAGGTTTTGGCATATGGTTTGTGCAGCGTTGTAATTTAACGCTTAAAAAACATTTGCGGATATCTTCGAAACTGCTAGTCCGATCAAGACGAAACCACCGTCAGAAGTTTGAAAACATAGGTCGATAGCTATACGCCAATGCCCAAATGCAAAAATATTGATAGTAAGGGGTAGTAAAATCCAATCAAAGTCACGTGTCAGTCATTTTTGACGTGTTTTTTCACCAAAATTGACACAAAGATGTATGGGCTCACTCTGAGGACACATTAAAAAAATGGTGGGACTGAGCCTCTTGGTGGCGCTATAATAGAACAAAACATGAAATTCCAATTAACTTAAATACAGTTTTGTGATGTAAAATGCATTGCTGCAACATTACGAAACTCAGAATGTGCCATAAGCACCATGCCCTGAAGGTACTCAAAAGGTTTCAAAACAGCGCCACCTTTTGGTCAAAAGTTATAATTTAATTTTCAAAATTGCTAATAACTTTTGAATAAATCTGCCTATTGTAATGAGACTGATCTTAATAGATTCTTTGGGTCATGCCGAGAACATAGATACCAAGTATGCCGTATTTGGCCAAACTTCCAGTCCACCTACTTTTTCGAACTCCTCCTAGACCGTTGGTCCAATTTTCACCAAAATCGAATCGTGTCATCTCCAGACCGTGCCGACTAAAAGTTATGGATTTCGTGACAAAAGATGAAACCGTTTTTGTATACTGCAGCAGCAAAGTTGAGGCATGCTGCCAAAAGGACTATTCAGGCTTTATCTCTGCAATGCCTTGACATTTTGACAACAAACTGTGTGTGTCATTGCCACCTCACTCTGACCACACCAAATACATTTCGTAACTGCGCCACCTATTGGTCGAAAGTGATAATCCATTAAATCATATTTTTAGTTAATGTATGTGATTTTTCAGCCATTTTGCCAAAATTCATCTTTAAATGTCTTTAATTGCTCATTGTTGCAGTTGGTCTGACACTTTCAGCCATGTTGGCATCTGGTATCATCTTCTTGCGCTTGGCCCCGATAATTGCTGCTTGCAGCTATATTTTGCAATTAATACCGTCGTAATAATAATGATGCTACTTTCATGGTTCTCGGATCACGATGTGGATAGACATGCTTACTCTCGTTTCATTCATACACAGCCTCAGTTATCGACTATATTTACCGTAAAATGAAACCGGAGGACTATGGTAATACTGTTGAGGTGTTCGCCTTGTTGCTAGAACTATTGTTTTGTAGACTATCATGGTACATAAGATAATAAAGAGGTAAGACTTTAAAATGTTTTTCATGTGCTTATGTATGTGGTGAAAAGCTGTATAATAAGTTATATGACTGTATATTATCTTGTTTGTTTGCCTAGGCTCAAAGCTGCTTGCTAGGAACTGTTTTTCTTTGTGGAAGCTCTTTGTTCAATAAGCTAATAAAATATTTCAACTCAAATCAACATTTCATGTATAATTATTTACTTATGTGGCAAGTAGGCATGTAATAAGCGGTATAGTGTACTGTATATCCAGCCAGTTGTTATCGCAGAATAAACCCCAAAAGGGTGATGAGAAGGAGTCTTGTATCAACCTTGAGGAGTTTATTTGTACATCATCCATCACGTATACTACATTTATAAATATATAAGGATTAGCTTGTACATTCAAAATAAAAAGTAAGTACAGTAGATTATCTCACTACCTCTCTCTCTTTCAGGTGTTCATACGTATCAGAGGATGTATGGATGTGAATGGGATGATGAGACTGGAGACTCACATGGGTTTGATCAGTACGGTTATGATGGAGAGGATTTCATCTTATTGTACCTGAAGGAGAACAGATACATCTCACCTGTACAACAGGCATCAACCACAGTGGAGAAGTGGAATAATGAGAAACAGCTTGAATTACTGAAACAATACTATGATTATGATTGTGTTTACTGGCTGAAGGAGTTCTTGGATTTGTCTAAAGCTTTTAAGAAAACAGGTACAGTATCAGAGTAACCAGGACAGACCGATCATTATTTCTTTCTTGCATGTGCAGATCCAGATAAACCATGTTTTAACAGACAGCTTGATAAATCTATGCAGGTCAACTTTAGATAATGTTAAACTGAGATAAGTTGAAAGTGCATGTGTTTCTTTCTCTGTTCTCAGTTGTGTTCCCTGTTCTGTGTTTACTTCTAGATCCTCCTAAAGTGTCTCTGCTGGAGAAGAACCCAGACTATTATACATGTCACGCCACAGGCTTTCTCTTCAGAAACACAAGCATCTCATGGAGAAAGAATGGACAAGCTCTGAGCGATTCTAGTAACCTGACGTCTGGAGACACACTACCAAATGAGGACGGGACCTTCCAGAGGACACTTACCCTGTATGTCCTTCCAGACGAATGGAGAGAGGACCAGTACAGCTGTGTGGTCGAGCACAAGAGTTTGACTGAGACAATCCAGAAGATTCTGACTGTGAATAAGACCAAGAGGAACAGTGAGTTTAAACATGGTTCATTTTTATACCTGTACATTTGACTTATTTTAGGGGGCAAACACTGACAATGAGAACGGCTTCACTTTTTTCTGTTGTTGTTTTTAGGTTTGTTTATTTTGTTGCTTAGAGTTTTCTCCAATATTATTCATTATGTTTCTTTCTGTGTTTTAGAATCTGCATCATATACTTCATATATCATGCATCCAGCTACTCTGGTCATTATCCTAGTTAGTGTTGTACTGATTGGACTGTTTGTACTTTGGAACTGCAGGAAGAAACTCGAAGCTTGTAAGTACTAATGACCTGTTGAGAGATATAAGTCCCATCATAAGTACAAATGTTAATTAATAATTTTCTAAAATGATCAAACTTTAAGAATTCTGTTGGTGCGGTGTGTGTAAAATCATATGTGAGTCCTTTGATACTGTTCTTTAAATTTTATTACAGCATGACACACCTCTGTTTATCTGTCTTTACAGCCAGCAAGAATAATACCAACTACGGAAAACTAAACCCTCGCCAGAACTCAGGACTCTGTTCTCTTCTCTAGTCTTATCTAAAAAAAAGTGCATCCGCCCCAGAACAATGTGATCTGTGAGTGAGCCGCTCCTCATGGTACCTTTTGGAACAAAATCACTCTCCAGAACCGTCACCTTCACAGTTCCTCACCGGTGGACGGATCTTCCCAACTCTACCCGGCAACTGAGTCCTTTTATAAAGTCCAAGAAACATCTAAAGACCCTTAAAGACTCTTGAGTATTCAACTACACATCCTCAAAATAATCTTCTTTATACGTTTACCTTTCTTCCATCTCTAATCTTGAAGTTTTCCCATTTCTTGAAGAATGAATCACTTGATCTGCTTTTCCACCGTTCTCTTTGCTTAACCGTTCAATTCTGTGCCATGGTTTCATTTTTCACTGTGTTGCTGATAAAGGAGCTCTTTACAAATAAACAATGCGTCAGTCGTTGGTAATGCAAGAGTTTACAGACGTTATGAGATGTAAATAGCGACCGAGGAGTATGGTTGTGTTTACTTCCAGTGGCGACATCACTTCACATAATCTACAGAACCAATCTCAAGTGGAAATACAACCGTAAGCATTTCTGTCCGTTCTTAGAACCGTTCGTCAATGCTGGAAAAGCTTCTTCTGTTGTTTTCCTCGTTTGTTCCTTTGAATTTTGCGAAATGATAAACAATGTAAATATTTTCTTAATGATAATTGTCTTAGTGATATTACTTAATGTGCTATTTTTATTTTTATATATAAAACTAAAATTCCCATTCTGTTGAAAACAAATTCCTACAAATTCCTATTTTTCCTACAAATCCTTACTAAAAAACTATTTTTTTAGGACTGACAATAAATTAAAATAATTAATATTGATTAACTACAAAAAAATATATTAATTTGCTGAAATTTGCCTCTAAATAACAAGTCATAAGTTATTACGATATGAGCAGTGCCATTTGTACCATTTTTATCACAGTACATTTTCCCAATCAGATGTTAATATGTTTATGCACATATATGATATGTGTAATTATATGTGTAAGTACTATATATGCGTCTTGTTTCCTGTGGAAATATATGTATATATTTATTTCTGTGTTCTGGAGTCGATGATCAGTTTAAGTTTCCTCAGTCTGATGATTTCTCATTGAAAAGTACTTGTTGATCTTGTGGTTTAACAGAAAAATAAGCATAAATATTGATGACGACCTGTGATCAATCAACATGTATTCACATTATTTTTCATTCTGTTTGTACATTATGTATATTTCTTCCCTCATTTTTTGCTATATTAAATAATAAACACCTATACTGATTTCAGTCTCTGTCATTAATCTATACTTAATAGAGATTCTGACTAAATGTGTTTCATGGATTATGCTACGCAGATTTTAACTCATACACGTCAACTATGGCAATTTGTAAAACTACAATCGAAAAATGTACCACAGAATTCTTGATTGCATATGCGAGACTTAATCTCAAATTGAATTATCTAATGGACTAAACACCAGAGTGTAGCTTATGGATCTGAGTTATTACCCTACAGTACGATTTTTAATGTTTTTTCTGTTCAAGGCTGCATTTATTTGATTAAAAATACAACAAAAAAACTGTAATATTGTTTAATAATTTAAAATAACTTTTATATTTTAATATATTTTAAAATGTAATTTATTCCTGTGATCAAAGCTGTATTTTCAGCATCATTACTCCAGTCTTCAGTGTCACATGATCCTTCAGAAATCACTCTAATATGATGATTTGATGCTCAAGAAACATTTATTATTATTATCAGTGTTGAAAACAGTTGTATATATTTTTTTACAGGATTCTTTGATGAATAGAAAGTTCAAAAGAAACGCATTTATATTAAATATAATCTTTTGTAACATTATAAATGTCTTTACTGTAACTTTTTATCAATCTAATTTATCCATGATGGACAAAAGTATTGATTTATTTTATTTCTTTCCTCCAAAATATGAAATAAAAATTCTTACTGACCCAAAACTTTTGAACGCTTGTGTTAAATGTTACAAAAGCTTTCTATTTCAGATAAATGCTGTTCTTTTAAAATATCTATTCATCAAAGAATCCTGAAATAAAAATGTAAATAACTGTTTTCAACTGTGATAATAATAAGAAACGTTTCTTGTGCATCAAAATTAGATTTCTGAAGGATCATGTGACACTGAAGACTGGAGTAATGATGCTGAAAATACAGCTTTGATCACAGGAATAAATTACACTTTACTATATTCACATAAAAAAACTGTTTTTGTATTTTTAATCAAATAAATGCAGCCTTTGTGAGCAGAAGAGACTTCTTTTAAAAATATTAAAAATCTTAACGATCAAAAAATTTTGACTGATAGTGTATTAATATGTAATTTATTCTAATCTTTTTAACCTGGTGAACCTCACTAGTTTTCAGTGCACAGTGTGATGACGTGTGAAGCGCTGGCAGTGTGTGTTCTCAGCAGGTGTGTGTGTCTCAGCGCTCAGGGCTGTTTGTGAGGGATGTTCACAGGAGGTTATTAGTCTCTTCACTGACACACTGAATCAGGGCTGTGAACGGGTCTCTGTCACATCAGCTCGTCTGAACACCAGCGCTCCACATGACTGTCTGCTTCACCCTGAGCACACGAGACACGCCACACACACACACACAGGTGCACTACTCAAAAAAACAAAAACAGAGCACAAATCCTCAGGAATGAACAGTCAAGTATAAAGGGGTGAGCGGGACACAAACTAACGCGGGTTCGTTGAAACACACATGGTTTAAAACACGAGACACCTGTGAACAGACCGGCTCTCACAGATGCACTGCTCAAAAACACTGTTCACTCCTGAGGATTGTGCTCTGGTTCCCAGTGAAATAAACAAGTGTGGGCGAGGCACAACCTAACGCGGGGCTAGTTGTGACACACATGGTTTAAAACTTTCCACACATAACATCATGACAAAGCGTAGTGTATTAACACTATATAGAGGGAAAAAATGCGCCAAAATTTAAAAAATCTTTGTTTTAGTTTTAGTTTGTCTTGTTTTTTTGATGAGATCATATAACATTATAATCTGTCATATGGTCATGTTATAATGAACTGCACCTATGGGGGATGTTGTCACATTTCACTTACATTCTTTCAGGGCAAATCCAGAAAAAAATATACACTGTATTAATGAAACAAAACCTCATAATTGTACTAGACGTGGGAAATTAATGTGGGAAAAAATTAATTATCTGAACCCCAAGTGGATTTACACAAACTAAGAAAGTCAAAAAGTGTTAGGTTGTGCCACGCTCTCCTATACATCATACACACATATATATACACACACATATATATATACACAAAAATAAAAAAAAACACATTTGAAGCGTGTTTGCTTACTAAATTGTGAGCGGAACGAAAGTTGCAGCAAATATCAGCAACAGGAGTCAAATTTCATTAATCACGAGAGTGAAGAGCTGACTGAAAAGATGATGACGGAATAGGCTATTTTATGTAAAAGCCCCTATTTAAGCGAATCTATAATTGTACTCTTTTGTTGTTGTGTTTTCCGTGAAAAATAATAGACTATTGAACTCACAATTCAAGCAATCGGCCCCGTTATTGCACTAATTTTAAAGTGACACTAAAAAGTATGCGGCTGCACTGGCATTCATAACGGTGCGCGTCCATGGCGACGAGCGAGCAGAACAGAGCGAACGTTTTTTAGTTCATTCCTACTTCCATAGGAATTCCCTCAAGCGCTCTGCAAGCGCAACCCTTATCAATGTCCGTGTGGACGTCCGTATTTAAAAGCTCTCGGTCCTCAGTCACATGCTTGCCAAATATATGTATAAATATCATTTTGGACACAAGAGGGCAGTATGGCCCTATGTATAATTTTGTATAATAACTATCACTCGAAGAGCCCCTCCCCACACAGACACACACACACACACAGTTCGCCCGCGCCTCTCTCTCACACGCACACACACACACACACACACACACTCCAGCATTGCAATCTTAAGATCGCAGCTTGTTCATTATGCTGCGTTCACACCAAACTTTTATACTCTTTTGTTGTTGTGGTTTCCATGAAGAATAATAGGCTATTGAACTCACAATTCAAGCAATCGACCCCAGAAAAGGCGCTAATTTTAAAATGAAACTAACGGCTGCACGGGCATTCATAACGGTGCGCGTCCACGGCGATGAGCGAGCAGAACTTCCATAGGAATTCCCTCGAGCGCTCTGCACGTGGCCATTATCAATGTCCCGTATTTAAAAGCTCTCGGTCCTCAGTCACATACCAAATATATGTATAATGTATATATAAATATAATTTTGGACACAAGAGGGCAGTATGGCCCTATGTATAATTTTGTGTTTAAACTAAAAGAGCCCCTCCCCCCCCCTCCCCACACAGACACAGACACACACGAATGGCAGGGTGCATTCTCTCTGTCAGAGGGAGAGGGAGAGAAAATTCTCAGAAACATCCACATTCAAACCAAAATATCTAACTTCCTCTTGGTCTGAGCTAATGACAGTTAATTAGAAAGTTGTCCGGCTTGATCTGAACCATATGCATACCTGTGTCTGTCGAGTTTCATGCAATTTCAAGCATGCTAAGAGTCTCAAAAGCATCAAACAAGAATATTAAAGTTTGATGTGTTGCCACGGCAACAGTATCTAAGATATCAATAATCCTTTCACAGGTCTACATCTGCCGTGTGTTTACATTATACACATAAAGTTTGAAGCAAATCGGGTAAAAATAAGAGGGTGATTTCAAAGCATTTAGGAAGTGACACACTTCCTGCTGCCAGTTGGTGGCGCTATAACTTTGACTCACAACAGTCACATCCATGTGATCGGGCTCTTACAACGAACACACTGTTGAAGTTTCATCAAGATCAGTTAATGTATGCAGTAGTTATGACACACTTCCTGTTTCACGTTTCTCGCCATAATTTTGTTTCCTCGCCACGGCCAAACCGTTCGAGATATCAAAAATCCCCTCGCAAACTTTCATCCTCAATGTCTTGACTTCATGCTGACCGAGTTTCGTGCCGTTTGTTTGAATTCTCTAGGAGGAGTATTTCACATTCCATTGCGTGTGTTTTACCAACAACCCTAAATAGCCGACTTCCTGTTGGGCTGGGGTAAAAAGTAAGAGTGTGAAGTATATATGAAACGAGGAGATCTACATGTGTACTGAGTTTCATATTATTACATGCAAGCGTGTTTGATTTATGGACCATGTTTTCGGACCCCGTTCCAGGGGGCGCTGTCGAGCCCCCCTGCCACGCCCGGGTACCATCTTCAGCCCGGCCCTGATGGCCGCGGGTTCTGACATGTGTGCAAAGTTTCAGGAGTTTTTGAGCATGTTAAGGCCTCCAAAAGTGTCCAAAAGGTAGCAGAAAAATAATAATAAATATAGCTGCGAGCAGCGATTACGGGCCCAAGCCGGTGGCACCGCAACCCCGGTGCCTTTAGTTACCTAAAGGCACCGGGGTGGCGGTGCCGCCGGCTTGGGCCCGTAATTGCTGCTCGCAGCTATATTTATATATATATATATATATATATATAAAGCCGGTGGCACCGCCACCCTGGTGCCTTTAGGGTTATTGTGCACGACGTGCAAAAAAACGTAACCCTGCTTTGACTGTCGAAAAGAAGAGTGCTGTAGAGCTTGCATTGGTGTGGGCTCTGCAAAAGTGCGCATCTAGGGCACATATCAATCACAAAGTATGCGTGAGCAACCTTCTGAAAGGTCAGGTCTACATCCAGCTCTACATCTGCCGTGTGTTTACATTATAGTAGTGAAGTTTGAAGAAAATCAGGTAAAAATAAGAGGGTGATTTCAAATCATTTTGAAAGTGACACACTTCCTGCTGCCAGTTGGTGGCGCTATACCCGGGGTTGCGGTGCCACCGGCTTGGGCCCGTAATCGCTGCCCGTAGCTATAAATATATATATATATACACACACACACACACACACACACATATTCATTTGCATTCATTAATTTAGCTGACGCTTTTATCCAAAGCGACTTACAATTGCCATATATGTCAGAGGTCGCACACCTCTGGAGCAACTAGGGGTTTAGTGTCTTGCTCAGGGACACATTGGTGTCTCACAGTGCATTCGAACCCGGGTCTCTCACACCAAAGGCATGTGTCTTATCCACTGCGCCATTACCACCATGTGTGTATATTTATATAAAGATACAGAGAATATTACTTGCTTTACCTGATTAGAATGCTACCTTGAAAAACAATAATTTAAATTAAATCTCACCCAAAAGATAAAACCCCCTGCCACCTCCCCACACAGGATTGTCCTCAAACAGAGCTCTAATCTATTTATTTTTAAGTTACACATTCTACATTGATTAAAAAAGAAACATCAAAAGTGTTTTTAGTCAGAGTATTATTTCATACAGAATTTTTTTTTTTTAATTCAGATGAGAATGAGGTTAGTGTTTTAAAATTTTAAGGAAAACAAATATATTGAAATATAGCACATGCATTTTAAATTCATTCAGCTTCAATTACCAAAACAATCTTACTTTTATTTAAAGCAAACTATACATTTAAAAGATGGGGGTTATATGCATATTTTGTCATTTAAAAAAAATACAAAAATTGTTATGCGAAAAGACAAGGACTTAGAGATTTCTTTATCCTTTAATGCAGGAAAAATCAAACAGCCAGCCACACACACACACACACATAAACACAGACACCAACCCTCCCTCCCTCCCCTCCCCTCCCCTCTGCTCCCCTCCCCACACAGACACACACACACACACACACACACACACACACACACACACAGAGAGAATGGCAGGGGGCACAAGAAATCCATTCAAACTACAATATCTGTCTTTCTGTTGCTCAGAGCTAATGACTTTAAATTAGAAAATTGATCGGCTTTATGAGAACAATATCCGTGGCAAGTTTTGTAACTGTAGGTAAAACGAGCAAAGTTATAACACACTTTATGTGTCCTTTTTTAGTCATAAAATTCATTTCCTCGCCACGGCCAAACCGTTCGAGATATCAAAAATCCGTCTGGAATTTAGCATCCTCAATGTCTTGACTTCATGCTGACCGAGTTTGGTTGGAATCCGATCAATTCCCAAGGAGAATTAAATCGAATTTCAGGGGTATGCGCTTCCAAACAAACCATAATAGCCGGCTTCCTGTTGGACTGTCGTAAAACTTAGAACACGAAAGTTGTTCAACCCAATGAGATCTATAAGTGTACCGAGTTTCATATTATTACATGCAAGTGTGTTTGACTTATGGACAAGTGTTCGAATCCCAGTCCAGGGGGCGCTGTCGAGCCGCCCTGCCACGCCCGGGTACCAGCTTCAACCCGGCCCTGATGGCCGCGGGTTCTGACCCGTGTGCAAAGTTTCAAGAGTTTTAGAAGATGTTAAGGGCCCCAAAAGCCCCCGAAACCTTGAACAACAATAATTAAAAGCACTCTCACTCAAACAGACACATCCCCCTCCCCCCACAGACACAGAGGTACGCAGAGAGAGGGAGAGAGTGACAGAGATTACTCCGAAACATCCACATTCAAACCAAAATATCTGACTTTCTTTTGTTCGGAGCCAAAATCTGTAAATTAGAAAGTTGTCCGGCTTGATCTGAACAATATTCCTGCCGAGTTTTATGATTGCAGGTAAAACTATGAAACTAAACCTCTCACTTTTGTCAAAAGGTGGCGCTACTGAGCCCCTGCACCACGTCCGTTCCTGAAACTTTGCACATGTCTACTGGCTAATAAATGTGACATATCTGTCGAGTTTCATGCAATTTCAAGCATGCTAAGAGTCTCAAAAGCATCCTAAAAGAATTTTAAAGTATGATGCGTTGCCACGGCAACAGTATCAAAGATATCAAGAATCCATTCACAGGTCTACATCTGCCGTATGTTTACATTATACAGATGAAGTTTGAAGCAATTTGGGTTCAAATAAGAGGGTGATTTCACAGCATTTTGAAAGTGACACACTTCCTGCTGCCAGTTGGTGGCGCTATAACTTTGACTCACAATAGTCACATCCATGTGATCGTCCTCTTACAACGAACACACTGCTGAAGTTTCATTAAGATCAGTTAATGTATGCTGAAGTTATAACACACTTCCTGTTTCACGTTTCTCGCCATAATTTCGTTTCCTCGCCACGGCCAAACCGTTCGAGATATCAAAAATCCCCTGGCAATTTTTCATCCTCAATGTATTGACTTCATGCTGACCGAGTTTTGTGCCATTTCTTTGAATTCTCTAGGAGAAGTACTTTAAATTCCATTGCATGCGTTTTACAAACAACCCTAAATAGCCGACTTCCTGTTGGGCTGGGGTAAAAAGTAAGAGTATGAAGTATATATGAACCGATGAGATCTATATGTGTACCGAGTTTCATATTCTTACATGCAAGCGTGTTTGATTTATGGACCAAGATTTCGGACCCCGTTCCAGGGGGCGCTGTCTAGCCCCCCTGCCACGCCCGGGTATCATCTTCAGCCCGACCCTGATGGCCGCGGGTTCTGACCCGCGTGCAAAGTTTCAAGAGTTTTCGGGCACGTTAAGGGCCCCAAAAGTGCCCGAATTAAAGGCACCGGGGTGGCGGTGCCGCCGGCTTTGGCCCGTAATCGCTGCTCGCAGCTATATTTATATATATATATATATATATATATATATATATATATAAAAAGCCGGTGGCACCGCCACCCTGGTGCCTTTAGGGTTATTGTGCACGACGTGACACAAAATTTCTGCTCGCTATCTGCCGAACGGCTCTGGTAGTTCCGCTTCAGCACTGATGATGTTGTAGAAATATTGCGCTCTGGTTGGTCTGGATTATTCGGGATTTTTTATTTTATACAGAAATAAGTTATTTATAATTCAGATGAGAATAAAGTTAGTGTTGATTAAAATGAAGGAAAACAAATATATTGATCTGAAATATAGCACATTAATTTTAAATGTATTTAGGTTCAATTACCAAACATTCAATCTTAATTTAATTTAAAGCAAACAATACATTTAAAATATAAGGGTTGTATGCACTTTTTTTATATAAAAAAAGATATATATCCAAAAAGACAAGGCCTTAAAGGGTTAAACTCTTGTCACTGTAACAGACGCAATCTCTCTCTCTCTCTCTCTCTCTCTCTCTCTCTCTCTCTCTCTCTCTCTCTCTCTCTCTCTCTCACACACACACACACACACACACACACACACACACACACACACACACACACACACGTCAAGTCACTTACATTTTATATGCAATATTGAATAAGCAGAAAAATCGGATTTTCTGCTCTGAAAATATAAATAAGCATAAAAATTGAATAAGCATTTTGAATATTCTAAACAGAATAAGCACTAGTCGCTAATGAATAAGTACTAGTACTTAATGGAATAGATACTAGTATCTAAAAAATAAGTACTAGTAGCATGAAAATAGAGACTAGTAGGTTAAAATGATTAAATGTTAAAACGGCTTGCCATATTGGCTCAGAGAGAGAGAGAGAGAGAGAGAAAATGACCTTTTAGATACTAGTACCTATTAATAGATACTAGTATTTATTCAATAAATACTAGTACTAAGTCATTAGATACTAGTACATATTAAATAGATACCAGTACTTATTCATTAGCTACTAATACGTATTCAATAGAATATCTAAAGAATAAGCACTAGTATCTAAAGAATAGGCACTAGTACTAAAGAATAAGCACTAGTCCCAAATGAATAAGTACTAGTACTTAATGGAATAGATACTAGTATCTAAAAAATAAGTACTAGTAGCATGAAAATAGAGACTAGTAGGTTAAAATGATTAAATGTTAAAGCGGCTTGCCATATTGGCTCAGAGAGAGAGAGAAAATGACCATATTCAAACCACAATATCTGACTTTCTGAGGGTCGGAGCTAATTACTTTAAATTAGAAAGTTGTTCGGCTTGAGGAGAAGAATATACACGCTGAGTTTTGTAACTGTAGGTAAAACTAACTAACTTATAACACACTTTATATGTCCTTTTTTAGTCATGAAAATTAATTTCCTCTCCGTGGCCAAACCGTTCGAGATATCAAAAATCTGTCCACAATTTAGCATCCTTAATGTCTTGACTTCATGCACACCGAGTTTGGCAATGATTGAATGAATTGCCTAGGAGTAGTACTTCAAATTCCACAGCAAGCGTTTTCCAAACAACCCATAATAGCCGATTTCCTGTTGGGCTGGCGTAAAACTTGACCAGGGGAAAGATGTTCGGCCCGATGAGATCTATATGTGTACTAAGTTTCATATTAATTCATGCAAGCGTGTTGGATATATGGACCAAATTGTTGGACCCCGTTCAAGGGGGCGCTGTTGAGCCCCCCTGCCACGCCCGGGTACCAGCTTCAGCCCGGCCCTGATGGCTGTGGGCTCTGACCTGTGTGCAAAGTTTCAATAGTTTTTGAGCACGTTAAGAGCCCCAAAAGCCCCTGAAACCTTGAACTCCATTAAAAGCAATAGACAAATCCCTCACACACAGAGACGAAGAGAGAGGGAGAGAAAATTCTCAGGGTTGTATGCTATTTTTTTATATATAAAAAGATATATATCCAAAAAGACAAGGCCTAAACTTTAACAAGGGTTAAACAATCACTGTAACAGACACAATCACACACACAATCACACACACACACACACACACGTCAAATCACTTACATTTTAGATGCAATATTGACTTTTTTCTATTTCAGCAGCGAAAATAGTTAAACAAAGATCACAGCAGAACCATCGAGGATCTCACAGCAACGCGTTCTCATTACTGAATGATTCAGCATTTTGAACGAATCGGTTGACTCAAAGATTCAACGACCAATCCATAATCTGTCTCATTCATGAATGACTCAGCCGTTCGAACGAATCGTTTGAACGAATGAATCAATGACTCGCTCATTAAGACGGTCGCCTGGCGACACCTAATGACGGTTTAGTGATATGTTTAAAAGTATCATTCTTTCCAACGATTGTTAAAGGTTCTCTAAGCGATCCTGGGTGACATCACTTCTTGTTGACGTTCGAACTATTGTCAAACAAAACGGAGGCTAGCTAGACCCTCCCTCCTCCTCATCCGCACACTAACCCCCCAAACCCCGCCCCCAAACCCTTCTTGTCGGTCATTGGCTGGAACAGTTTGTTATGTTTCGGGGAGCGGGTCGCCGCAGTTTGCTTTTGTTGCTGTTTGTGGAGCCTGGGCTGTCTACAGAGATCGCGTTTCTTTACAGTGTGTTCAGGGGACAGGCAGCCAGCGGATAGTGAGGAGATGTTTGCTGTATGTGACAAAAAATGTTTTGGCCTAAAAAACGCGTGACATCGCTTAGAGCACCTTTAATTAACTCATATTTGAAACATAAGCTATATATATATATATATATATATATATATATATATATGTATATATATATATATATATATATATATATATATACACACATATGTATACACAAAAATAAAATAAAAACACATTTGAAGCGTGTTTGCTTACTAAATTGTGAGCTGAACGAAAGTTGCAGCAAAGATCAGCAACAGGAGTCAAAATTCATTAATCACGAGAGTGAAGAGCTGACTGAAAAAAATGATGATGGAATATTTTGTGTAAAAGCGCCTATTTAAGCGAATCTGTCATTTACTCATTTGCTGTTGTGTATACTCATTTGTTGTTGTGTATTGTTCTGAAAACCGGAAACAATCGGCCCCCGATATGGTGCTAATTTTAAAGTGACACTAAAAAGTATGCGGCTGCACTGGCATTCATAACGGTGCGCGTCCATGGCGACGAGCAAGCAGAACAGAGCGAACGTTTTTTCATTTCCACTTCCATAGAAATTCATTCGAGCGCACTGCGAGCGCCACCACTATGTCCGTGCGGACGTCCTTACTTTACTTTCACTTTTATATTAGCGATTTAAAAGGCCTCGCTGGTGTCTAACGTCGATTAACCGGTGGGAAAAGATCCTCACAGCCACATACCTAATATATTTATATTTAATTACAATAGCCATACCTGATAAAAAAGATTTATGTACTGAGTTGATATCATTTTGGACACAAGAGGGCAGTATAGCCCTTTGTATTACTTGATGTATTTATTTTTTAACTTAATAGCACATTCTGGCTGTTTTTAAACTTGTACATTATTCTTAAATTGAAAACAAGAATAAAATGGGGTTAGTTCTGATATTTGTGTAATTTTATCTAGAAATAAATGGTGTATAATTAATTTTTTAGAAGATATGAGGCTTTTAGTGTTTACTTTTTTGACATGACTTTAATCCCTCGCCATAGCAAAACAATTTGAGATATTCAATAGCCATTCACAATTTAGCTTCTTTAATGTATTTTCATCATGTTGAAAAAGTTTGGTGGGAATTGAATAAACCACTTAAGAGGAGTGGGTAAAAAATCAGAGGCTGATTTAGCCAAAAATCCACATTCAGACAAAAATATCTGACTTTCTGTTGATCCGAGCTAATTACGGTAAATTAGAAAGTTGTCCGGCTCGAAGAGTACAATATACATATCGAGTTTTATTACTGTAGATAAAACTAACCCCCCCCCCCTTTTGTCAAAAGCATTTAGGAAGTGACACACTTCCTGCTGCCAGTTGGTGGCGCTATAACTTTGACTCACAATAGTCATATCCATGTGATGGGGCTCTTACAACGAACACACTGTTGAAGTTTCATCAAGATCAGTTAATGTATGCAGTAGTTATGACACACTTCCTGTTTCACGTTTCTCGCCATAATTTTGTTTCCTCGCCACGGCCAAACCGTTCGAGATATCAAAAATCCCCTCGCAAACTTTCATCCTCAATGTCTTGACTTCATGCTGACCGAGTTTCGTGCCGTTTGTTTGAATTCTCTAGGAGGAGTATTTCACATTCCATTGCGTGTGTTTTACCAACAACCCTAAATAGCCGACTTCCTGTTGGGCTGGGGTAAAAAGTAAGAGTGTGAAGTATATATGAAACGAGGAGATCTACATGTGTACTGAGTTTCATATTATTACATGCAAGCGTGTTTGATTTATGGACCATGTTTTCGGACCCCGTTCCAGGGGGCGCTGTCGAGCCCCCCTGCCACGCCCGGGTACCATCTTCAGCCCGGCCCTGATGGCCGCGGGTTCTGACATGTGTGCAAAGTTTCAGGAGTTTTTGAGCATGTTAAGGCCTCCAAAAGTGTCCAAAAGGTAGCAGAAAAATAATAATAAATATAGCTGCGAGCAGCGATTACGGGCCCAAGCCGGTGGCACCGCAACCCCGGTGCCTTTAGTTACCTAAAGGCACCGGGGTGGCGGTGCCGCCGGCTTTGGCCCTTCATCGCTGCTCGCAGCTATATTTATATATATATATATATATATATATATATATATATATATATAAAAAGCCGGTGGCACCGCCACCCTGGTGCCTTTAGGGTTATTGTGCACGACGTGACACAAAATTTCTGCTCGCTATCTGCCGAACGGCTCTGGTAGTTCCGCTTCAGCACTGATGATGTTGTAGAAATATTGCGCTCTGGTTGGTCTGGATTATTCGGGATTTTTTATTTTATACAGAAATAAGTTATTTATAATTCAGATGAGAATAAAGTTAGTGTTGATTAAAATGAAGGAAAACAAATATATTGATCTGAAATATAGCACATTAATTTTAAATGTATTTAGGTTCAATTACCAAACATTCAATCTTAATTTAATTTAAAGCAAACAATACATTTAAAATATAAGGGTTGTATGCACTTTTTTTTATATAAAAAAAGATATATATCCAAAAAGACAAGGCCTTAAAGGGTTAAACTCTTGTCACTGTAACAGACGCAATCTCTCTCTCTCTCTCTCTCTCTCTCTCTCTCTCTCTCTCTCTCTCTCTCTCTCTCTCTCTCTCTCTCTCACACACACACACACACACACACACACACACACACACACACACACACGTCAAGTCACTTACATTTTATATGCAATATTGAATAAGCAGAAAAATCGGATTTTCTGCTCTGAAAATATAAATAAGCATAAAAATTGAATAAGCATTTTGAATATTCTAAACAGAATAAGCACTAGTCGCTAATGAATAAGTACTAGTACTTAATGGAATAGATACTAGTATCTAAAAAATAAGTACTAGTAGCATGAAAATAGAGACTAGTAGGTTAAAATGATTAAATGTTAAAACGGCTTGCCATATTGGCTCAGAGAGAGAGAGAGAGAGAGAGAGAGAGAGAGAGAAAATGACCTTTTAGATACTAGTACCTATTAATAGATACTAGTATTTATTCAATAAATACTAGTACTAAGTCATTAGATACTAGTACATATTAAATAGATACCAGTACTTATTCATTAGCTACTAATACGTATTCAAAAGAATATCTAAAGAATAAGCACTAGTATCTAAAGAATAGGCACTAGTACTAAAGAATAAGCACTAGTCCCAAATGAATAAGTACTAGTACTTAATGGAATAGATACTAGTATCTAAAAAATAAGTACTAGTAGCATGAAAATAGAGACTAGTAGGTTAAAATGATTAAATGTTAAAGCGGCTTGCCATATTGGCTCAGAGAGAGAGAGAAAATGACCATATTCAAACCACAATATCTGACTTTCTGAGGGTCGGAGCTAATTACTTTAAATTAGAAAGTTGTTCGGCTTGAGGAGAAGAATATACACGCTGAGTTTTGTAACTGTAGGTAAAACTAACTAACTTATAACACACTTTATATGTCCTTTTTTAGTCATGAAAATTAATTTCCTCTCCGTGGCCAAACCGTTCGAGATATCAAAAATCTGTCTACAATTTAGCATCCTTAATGTCTTGACTTCATGCACACCGAGTTTGGCAATGATTGAATGAATTGCCTAGGAGTAGTACTTCAAATTCCACAGCAAGCGTTTTCCAAACAACCCATAATAGCCGATTTCCTGTTGGGCTGGCGTAAAACTTGACCAGGGGAAAGATGTTTGGCCCGATGAGATCTATATGTGTACTAAGTTTCATATTAATTCATGCAAGCGTGTTGGATATATGGACCAAATTGTTGGACCCCGTTCAAGGGGGCGCTGTTGAGCCCCCCTGCCACGCCCGGGTACCAGCTTCAGCCCGGCCCTGATGGCTGTGGGCTCTGACCTGTGTGCAAAGTTTCAATAGTTTTTGAGCACGTTAAGAGCCCCAAAAGCCCCTGAAACCTTGAACTCCATTAAAAGCAATAGACAAATCCCTCACACACAGAGACGAAGAGAGAGGGAGAGAAAATTCTCAGGGTTGTATGCTATTTTTTTATATATAAAAAGATATATATCCAAAAAGACAAGGCCTAAACTTTAACAAGGGTTAAACAATCACTGTAACAGACACAATCACACACACAATCACACACACACACACACACACGTCAAATCACTTACATTTTAGATGCAATATTGACTTTTTTCTATTTCAGCAGCGAAAATAGTTAAACAAAGATCACAGCAGAACCATCGAGGATCTCACAGCAACGCGTTCTCATTACTGAATGATTCAGCATTTTGAACGAATCGGTTGACTCAAAGATTCAACGACCAATCCATAATCTGTCTCATTCATGAATGACTCAGCCGTTCGAACGAATCGTTTGAACGAATGAATCAATGACTCGCTCATTAAGACGGTCGCCTGGCGACACCTAATGACGGTTTAGTGATATGTTTAAAAGTATCATTCTTTCCAACGATTGTTAAAGGTTCTCTAAGCGATCCTGGGTGACATCACTTCTTGTTGACGTTCGAACTATTGTCAAACAAAACGGAGGCTAGCTAGACCCTCCCTCCTCCTCATCCGCACACTAACCCCCCAAACCCCGCCCCCAAACCCTTCTTGTCGGTCATTGGCTGGAACAGTTTGTTATGTTTCGGGGAGCGGGTCGCCGCAGTTTGCTTTTGTTGCTGTTTGTGGAGCCTGGGCTGTCTACAGAGATCGCGTTTCTTTACAGTGTGTTCAGGGGACAGGCAGCCAGCGGATAGTGAGGAGATGTTTGCTGTATGTGACAAAAAATGTTTTGGCCTAAAAAACGCGTGACATCGCTTAGAGCACCTTTAATTAACTCATATTTGAAACATAAGCTATATACATATATATATATATATATATATATATGTATATATATATATATATATATATATATATATACACACATATGTATACACAAAAATAAAATAAAAACACATTTGAAGCGTGTTTGCTTACTAAATTGTGAGCTGAACGAAAGTTGCAGCAAAGATCAGCAACAGGAGTCAAAATTCATTAATCACGAGAGTGAAGAGCTGACTGAAAAAAATGATGATGGAATATTTTGTGTAAAAGCGCCTATTTAAGCGAATCTGTCATTTACTCATTTGCTGTTGTGTATACTCATTTGTTGTTGTGTATTGTTCTGAAAACCGGAAACAATCGGCCCCCGATATGGTGCTAATTTTAAAGTGACACTAAAAAGTATGCGGCTGCACTGGCATTCATAACGGTGCGCGTCCATGGCGACGAGCAAGCAGAACAGAGCGAACGTTTTTTCATTTCCACTTCCATAGAAATTCATTCGAGCGCACTGCGAGCGCCACCACTATGTCCGTGCGGACGTCCTTACTTTACTTTCACTTTTATATTAGCGATTTAAAAGGCCTCGCTGGTGTCTAACGTCGATTAACCGGTGGGAAAAGATCCTCACAGCCACATACCTAATATATTTATATTTAATTACAATAGCCATACCTGATAAAAAAGATTTATGTACTGAGTTGATATCATTTTGGACACAAGAGGGCAGTATAGCCCTTTGTATTACTTGATGTATTTATTTTTTAACTTAATAGCACATTCTGGCTGTTTTTAAACTTGTACATTATTCTTAAATTGAAAACAAGAATAAAATGGGGTTAGTTCTGATATTTGTGTAATTTTATCTAGAAATAAATGGTGTATAATTAATTTTTTAGAAGATATGAGGCTTTTAGTGTTTACTTTTTTGACATGACTTTAATCCCTCGCCATAGCAAAACAATTTGAGATATTCAATAGCCATTCACAATTTAGCTTCTTTAATGTATTTTCATCATGTTGAAAAAGTTTGGTGGGAATTGAATAAACCACTTAAGAGGAGTGGGTAAAAAATCAGAGGCTGATTTAGCCAAAAATCCACATTCAGACAAAAATATCTGACTTTCTGTTGATCCGAGCTAATTACGGTAAATTAGAAAGTTGTCCGGCTCGAAGAGTACAATATACATATCGAGTTTTATTACTGTAGATAAAACTAACCCCCCCCCCTTTTGTCAAAAGCATTTAGGAAGTGACACACTTCCTGCTGCCAGTTGGTGGCGCTATAACTTTGACTCACAATAGTCATATCCATGTGATGGGGCTCTTACAACGAACACACTGTTGAAGTTTCATCAAGATCAGTTAATGTATGCAGTAGTTATGACACACTTCCTGTTTCACGTTTCTCGCCATAATTTTGTTTCCTCGCCACGGCCAAACCGTTCGAGATATCAAAAATCCCCTCGCAAACTTTCATCCTCAATGTCTTGACTTCATGCTGACCGAGTTTCGTGCCGTTTGTTTGAATTCTCTAGGAGGAGTATTTCACATTCCATTGCGTGTGTTTTACCAACAACCCTAAATAGCCGACTTCCTGTTGGGCTGGGGTAAAAAGTAAGAGTGTGAAGTATATATGAAACGAGGAGATCTACATGTGTACTGAGTTTCATATTATTACATGCAAGCGTGTTTGATTTATGGACCATGTTTTCGGACCCCGTTCCAGGGGGCGCTGTCGAGCCCCCCTGCCACGCCCGGGTACCATCTTCAGCCCGGCCCTGATGGCCGCGGGTTCTGACATGTGTGCAAAGTTTCAGGAGTTTTTGAGCATGTTAAGGCCTCCAAAAGTGTCCAAAAGGTAGCAGAAAAATAATAATAATAATAAAATATAGCTGCGAGCAGCGATTACGGGCCCAAGCCGGTGGCACCGCAACCCCGGTGCCTTTAGTTACCTAAAGGCACCGGAGTGGCGGTGCCGCCGGCTTTGGCCCTTCATCGCTGCTCGCAGCTATATTTATATATATATATATATATATATATAAACAAGCCGGTGGCACCGCCACCCCGGTGCCTTTAGGGTTACTGTGCATGACGGGCAATATCGTAACTCCGCTTTGACCTTTGAGAAGATGTGTGCTGTAGAGCTTGCATTGGTGTGGGCTCTGCAAAAGTGTGCATTGAGGGCACATATCAACCACAAAGTATGCGTGAGCAACCTTCTGAAACCTAAAATGAAAAATGAGACACCCTACGGTCTCATGGACTTAATGCACACATGAAATAAGTACACAAGTTTGAAAGTTATATGAAGTGTGCCAAGACAGAATATTACTTGCCTGATCTGATTAGAAAAATAGTTGGTGTGTGTGTGTGTGTGTGTGTGAGGCGTGATTGAACAATGTAGACATAAAAACATACCCCGTCCTTTTGTTCATACAGGACATTATTCAAACTGCAAAGTGTTTACTTATATTTGTGTACAATCACAATAAAACACAACATTGTGCTTTTGTCAAACTGTAAACTACAACTGTCACCCAACCGAAATCTCTTACACACACACACGCACACACACACACACACACACACACACATAGTTTAAAAGCAAAAAAAATCTTTTGGACATTCATCATATTGCATTGGTTTTCATTTATTGTCCTCGATCAGAGCCCTAATCTGTTTATTTTTTCAGTTACACATTCTACATTGATTAAAAAAGAAAAATCAAATGTGTTTTTATTTTATACATAAATAAATAATCTATCATTCAGATGAGAATAAAGTTAGTGTTAGTTCAAATTTTAAGGAAAACAAATATATGATCTGAAATATAGCACATTCATTTATAATTCATTCAGGTTCAATTACCAAACATACAAATCTCAATGTAATTTAAAGCAAACAATACATTTAAAATACATGGGTTGTATGCTATTTTTTTTTTATATAAAAAGATATATATCCAAAAAGACAAGGCCTAAACTTTAACAAGGGTTAAACAATCACTGTAACAGACACAATCACACACACACACACACACACACACGTCAAATCACTTACATTTTAGATGCAATATTGACTTTTTTTTCTGTTTCAGCAGCGAAAATAGTTAAACAAAGATCACAGCAGAACCATCGAGCATCTCACATCAACGCGTTCTCATTACTGAATGATTCAGCATTTTGAACGAATCGGTTGACTCAAAGATTCAACGACCAATCCATAATCTGTCTCATTCATGAATGACTCAGCCGTTCGAACGAATCGTTTGAACGAATGAATCAATGACTCGCTCATTAAGACGGTCGCCTGGCGGCACCTAATGACGGTTTAGTGATATTAAAAGTATCATTCTTTCCAACGATTGTTAATTAACTCATATTTGAAACATAAGCTATATATATATATATATATATATATATATATATATATATATATATATATATATATATATATACACACATATATATACACACACATATATATATACACAAAAATAAAATAAAAACACATTTGAAGCGTGTTTGCTTACTAAATTGTGAGCGGAACGAAAGTTGCAGCAAATATCAGCAACAGGAGTCAAATTTCATTAATCACGAGAGTGAAGAGCTGACTGAAAAGATGATGACGGAATAGGCTATTTTATGTAAAAGCCCCTATTTAAGCGAATCTATCATTGTACTCTTTTGTTGTTGTGTTTTCCGTGAAAAATAATAGACTATTGAACTCACAATTCAAGCAATCGGCCCCGTTATTGCACTAATTTTAAAGTGACACTAAAAAGTATGCGGCTGCACTGGCATTCATAACGGTGCGCGTCCATGGCGACGAGCGAGCAGAACAGAGCGAACGTTTTTTAGTTCATTCCTACTTCCATAGGAATTCCCTCAAGCGCTCTGCAAGCGCAACCCTTATCAATGTCCGTGTGGACGTCCGTATTTAAAAGCTCTCGGTCCTCAGTCACATGCTTGCCAAATATATGTATAAATATCATTTTGGACACAAGAGGGCAGTATGGCCCTATGTATAATTTTGTATAATAACTATCACTCGAAGAGCCCCTCCCCACACAGACACACACACACACACAGTTCGCCCGCGCCTCTCTCTCACACGCACACACACACACACACACACACACACACACACTCCAGCATTGCAATCTTGAGATCGCAGCTTGTTCATTATGCTGCGTTCACACCAAACTTTTATACTCTTTTGTTGTTGTGGTTTCCATGAAGAATAATAGGCTATTGAACTCACAATTCAAGCAATCGGCCCCAGAAAAGGCGCTAATTTTAAAATGAAACTAACGGCTGACCGGGCATTCATAACGGTGCGCGTCCACGGCGATGAGCGAGCAGAACTTCCATAGGAATTCCCTCGAGCGCTCTGCACGTGGCCATTATCAATGTCCCGTATTTAAAAGCTCTCGGTCCTCAGTCACATACCAAATATATGTATAATGTATATATAAATATAATTTTGGACACAAGAGGGCAGTATGGCCCCATGTATAATTTTGTGTTTAAACTAAAAGAGCCCCTCCCCCCCTCCCCACACAGACACAGACACAGACACACACGAATGGCAGGGTGCATTCTCTCTGTCAGAGGGAGAGGGAGAGAAAATTCTCAGAAACATCCACATTCAAACCAAAATATCTAACTTCCTCTTGGTCTGAGCTAATGACAGTTAATTAGAAAGTTGTCCGGCTTGATCTGAACCATATGCATACCTGTGTCTGTCGAGTTTCATGCAATTTCAAGCATGCTAAGAGTCTCAAAAGCATCAAACAAGAATATTAAAGTTTGATGTGTTGCCACGGCAACAGTATCTAAGATATCAATAATCCTTTCACAGGTCTACATCTGCCGTGTGTTTACATTATACACATAAAGTTTGAAGCAAATCGGGTAAAAATAAGAAGGTGATTTCAAAGCATTTAGGAAGTGACACACTTCCTGCTGCCAGTTGGTGGCGCTATAACTTTGACTCACAATAGTCACATCCATGTGATCGGGCTCTTACAACGAACACACTGTTGAAGTTTCATCAAGATCAGTTAATGTATGCAGTAGTTATGACACACTTCCTGTTTCACGTTTCTCGCCATAATTTTGTTTCCTCGCCACGGCCAAACCGCTCGAGATATCAAAAATCCCCTCGCAAACTTTCATCCTCAATGTCTTGACTTCATGCTGACCGAGTTTCGTGCCGTTTGTTTGAATTCTCTAGGAGGAGTATTTCACATTCCATTGCGTGTGTTTTACCAACAACCCTAAATAGCCCACTTCCTGTTGGGCTGGGGTAAAAAGTAAGAGTGTGAAGTATATATGAAACGAGGAGATCTACATGTGTACCGAGTTTCATATTATTACATGCAAGCGTGTTTGAGTTATGGACCATGTTTTCGGACCCCGTTCCAGGGGGCGCTGTCGAGCCCCCCTGCCACGCCCGGGTACCATCTTCAGCCCGGCCCTGATGGCCGCGGGTTCTGACATGTGTGCAAAGTTTCAGGAGTTTTTGAGCATGTTAAGGCCTCCAAAAGTGTCCAAAAGGTAGTAAAAAAATAATAATAATAATAATAATAATAATAATAATAAATAAATAATCCTAAGGAAAACAATAGGGCCTTCGCCCTTTGGGCTTGGGCCCTAATAATCCTAAGGAAAACAATAGGGCCTTCGCCCTTTGGGCTTGGGCCCTAATAAATAATCCTAAGGAAAACAATAGGGCCTTCGCCCTTTGGGCTTGGGCCCTAATAAATAATCCTAAGGAAAACAATAGGGCCTTCGCCCTTTGGGCTTGGGCCCTAAAAATAGATAAATCATTGGTAATGTCAAATTATTTAAAGATAAAGAATGAAAAATGAAGAACATACATAAAAACAAAAAAATTCTCTGGAAAGCTAAAAGCTACATTTGATAAGATTATTACTCTTTTTCCAGATTGATTTGACATTTTAGAGGCTTTGAAAGAAGCTAGCAATGAACCGTTGTCTTTTTTTAATCTGTGAAAGCCTTTTAGTGCTAACATACCCATTAAATGAAGAAACAATACTCATGCTAAAGCTAACATGAACATAAAGAGAAGTACAGAGAAAAATTATACCTATACTAAATGAAGCAACAACTCTCATGCTAACACAAACAGAAAACCTAGCTTTGCTTTAGAAAACTAATGAGAAGTAAAAAGAAATACAAAAAGAAGTAATGGCTAATGTCACATTTTCTTAAGATAAAAAAATGAAAAAGTTGATGCTAAACTGACAAACTAGTTTCTGCATGTAACTCAGTTTGGAAGAAAACCCATTTAGATGTTTATATTACGCTAAAGTCCCCTATGTAATACTTGTGTATACACTCAATGCTAACAACGCGCAAAACTAGCATCTAAGCTAACCGCTAGGCTCCAGCTCAGGATTCATTTTTTGACACTAACAGGTTCAGTTTCGCAAGTTTGGGCCTTTTTTGTATCTCCAAACGAACACAGAGTCCAATGTTTTGTGATTTCTAATTCAGATCCAACTCTGAAACTCTCAGGACAAAGACGCCGTGTGACGGGTGTCAGCGAACCTGAAGCCAGTAATAAACCCCAGTGACGGCACAGCTAAACGACAGCGAGACGAGGAATCGGGCCGGTTTGGAGCGAGTGACAGATGGAGGGAGTTTTGACGTCGAGTGGATTCACTGGTGCGGAGAATAGAGAGCTGGATCCCTTCCTCAAACTGATGTGAAAGATAACAAGACATCAAAACTCATCCAGTTCACTTCCGTAATAAAACCCTCCGCCGTTATCCTGCACAAACACTTCAACCGAATCAAGACTGGATGTTATTCTGAAGGAGGAAATGCTTGTTTTCATAATCTTTCATCAAAACGCAATAACTTTAATGACTTTCTAGCTGATGCAAGTCCTCCTCATGGGAAGATCCTATTTACAAGCTCAAAGTCGTTATTACGAGGCGACTTCGGTTGGGAAATTTACATATTTGGCCAATATAGTGTATATTTCTCGCTTTTTAACTAATACCAAGACTCTTTTTTTAGTTCTAGTGCACACACAAATATTTGGAAAGTTGTGGCTTAGAGAAAATCTTACTGGTAAATACGACACTGTAGGGGCGTTCATCTTACAAATATAATAACTTCAACGTGACCTATAATAATAATAATAATTTTTACATTTATATAGTGCTTTTCTGGGTACTCAAGGCAGTACATTGGCGTATAGATAGAGAAAATAATCTTAACTAATAACTTCGCTGGCGAATATGATTGATCCATTGTCGCACAATTATTTAACGGGAAATTTTCAGTTTCACGCCAAAAAATATGCATTTAAATAAAACAAATATTTGATAATTTGATTTATTTAATAATTATATATAACTATGCGAATGAGCACCGACCTAAATTAAATCAATAATAATAAAATAACGGGTTTTTAAAAATAAGTATAATTACAAGTAGTACTTTCATTTATTTAATAATAATAATTAATAATTTAATTTAAAGTATATATGACAGCTTTAATGTAGCTATTATAGTTATTAATGTAGTTATTATAACTATTATATAATTTATTTAAATAGTTAATAATTAATGAGCATATATATTATTTATATGAAAATATAGCATACACACAAATATACTAAAATATAATTATTTTATGTAAAAATGAATACAAATCATGAATTTATATGCATTTTTTTAAATAGGTTAAAAACCGAGGATGGCTTGAGTCTAATCTCTGTAGAAACTGGTGAACTTTCTTCATTTCCAGCTTTCGTTGCATGTGAGGTGCAGCAGGGCTCTGTTTTGGGCCCGATCTTATTTGCTTTATATATGCTCCCTCTCCGCTCCATCTTTAAATTTCAACAATTTCCTATCAATATTTATGCAGATGATACCCAATTATACTAACCAATAAACCTGGCACAGTCCTTATCTGTGTTGTTAGCTTGTGTAAATCACATTAAAACTAAGATGGATGGTCATTTTAAAACGCCTCAGTTTGTTTCTTGACTGTATGAAACATCCTGATGTCGATTTGCTTAGTAAACGCACTTGACACTGCGGTCAGAAACACCCAAAATAACAAGCATAAACTTGTATCATTTATGAAATCACAAGTCTACTATGATATCTTCTTGGTCATTTGGAATAATCCGTCTGTTCGATATGCAGATATTTAGTTAGCACACATTCTCCTCTGCAGTCGATTTGTTTCTTCTCTCTGTTTACCGTATCGTTTCATCAGGTTTCTGTTGTTCTGTTCTTATCAGCGAGACGCAGGTGTTCTCCAGTCTGATTATCAGCCATTTAAATCTGCCGCATTTCATTTCATTCCTCCTCCTGGTTTTGTTTCTTCCCCTCTGCACGCTCTTTCGTGGAACAGCGACACGCTTGTTTGTGAAGCCGGAGAACAATCGATTCTCGGTCTTCAACACACTTGACTTCTGTTGTGAGAGAACACAGGGAAGAGAGCAACTAAAGGTAAAAACACTGACCAGAGTCAAACTACCAGCAAGATAGTGTTAAAAAAAAAGTAATTAGTTACACTACAAGCTGAGAACTACTGTAAAAGTGTCAGGTTGTGTCATTATTATAACTGTATGATTTATTGATAGATATTTAATAGTATAATTAAGTACACTTAATTGAACAATAATAATATTTTTACCTTTATGTAGCTGTCATGTTGTATAATATGATTTAAAAATTTAAGTAGGCCCTACTTATTAATAATGAAGAATAAATTATAATAAGAAATAATATATATTATTATATAATAAATTGCATTAAAATAAAATTAATTATTTTAATAAAAAGCATAAATAATAACAATATTTCAGCTTCATTTTAAATGTCAGGTTGTATAATATATTGTATAATTTAAATAACTGCTAATAATAAAACAAATGATGATTTTTGTGTGTGTATATATATATATATATATATATACTGTATATAATATTATTAATAATATTAATATTAATATTTTATTAATCATTTATTAGAAAATAATTAAATAAAAGATTAAATAATGAACAATTTGAATATGTATAATAATTTAATAAATACATTTATTAAATAATAATAACAATTAAATTAAATTAAACAAGGTTGTATAATATGACTACTATAGGTTGTATAATATAAATATTGTATAATTTAAATAACTGCTAATAATAAAACAAATGATGATTTAAATATATATATATATAATATTATTAATAATAATATTTTATTAATCATTTATAAGAAAATAATTAAATAAAAGATTAAAGAATGAATAATTGTAATATGTATAATAATTTAATAAATACATTTATTAAATAATAATAACAATTAAATTAAATTAAACAAGGTTGTATAATATGACTACTATAGGTTGTATAATATAAATATTGTATAATTTAAATAACTGCTAATAATAAAACAAATGATGATGTAAATATATATACATATATATATATATATATATATATATAATATTAATAATAATAATAATATTATATTAATCATTTATAAGAAAATAATTAAATAAAAGATTAAATAATTAATAATTTTAATATGTATAATAATTTAATAAATACATTTATTAAATAATAATAACAATTAAATTAAATTAAACAAGGTTGTATAATATGACTATTATAGATCTAAATAATTAATAATAAATAAAACAATTAAATTAATAATAAAATTAATAATGTTTTAATAGATAAACAAAAAATAAAAATGCCATGTATTTAATATGGCAGTTGTTCCTCCTAGACTGTAATGAGACTGAACGGAGAGCAAATGGAGACTTTCACACGAGTAAAACTGTATCTAAAATGTCTTAAACTCATCAGATTCTTCCAAGATCAAGACTTATTTGGGTCTGTTTTATGTCTCCTAAGAAACGTAATGCGAAACGCCTGAGAGAACAAGAGAAATACGAAATTAAACGCTCTCTAGACCGTATAAAGAGCTCATATATAATTTTCCCAGCATTCATTCTGTTGGGTTTCATCCTCAGACATTATTTATACAGCAAACTCTCACAAAAGCCCCCAAAAATATGGTAATATATTTAATTTCATCGGCCGCTGAGTCTCTTTTGATCCGTAATTACAATAATCCTCACATTTTGTTATTCTTTGGACATTTCCCACTAAAACGACAGCGAAAACTCTTCAGAATGATAAATATTTGACAGGAATTATCACTCAAAGTCTTCCGCTAAGTGTGGAAGGGTAAAATAAGGGATATTGTGTGCATGACTGCCCTCCCAGAGCCAACGGGACGCATCTTTAAATAAGGACTGCAGTGTTTCATGTATATTTGCACAATTATTTTTGCCAGGCAAGCAGGAGCTAGGCGCTAACCACGCTGATTAGCATTTAAAAGAGCCCCATTTTTCATATCCGCCGGCTCCAGCCCCTTTGACTGCAATTGAACTCGCGGACCCGACGCTGTTCAATTATGGCTGTAAATACCGTCCAGGACAAAAGGCAGAAATGAGACTGTCTTGTGAGGAAAAGGGGAACCTTTGAAACAACTGAAAGGCCTTTAATAACGCGAGCCGGCGCTCGAAATGAAATGAATCACTGGCCAAACAAGCTGACAAACTCTCACAGAACTTCTGCAAGCAACGAGAGGCGTTTAGACTTTAACTCGTCAGAGATACCAGACAATCTGAGGGGAAATTAACGACCGGCTCGGAAAGGTCAGAGTCGTGCGTCAGCAGAATCGCTCGGCGTCCACGAAGAAGATCGAGAAAATGAGAGTGAGAAAACAAGTTGACAACTAATGGACAACTGCTAATAAACTTAAAGGGGTGGTATAATGCCCTTTTCACAAGAAGTAAAATAAATCTCTGATGTCCTCAGAGTGTGTGTGTGAAGTTTTAGCTCGAAATACCCCACAGATATTGTTTTATAGCATGTTAAAATTGACACTTTTTAAATGTGAGCAAAAACGCACCGTTTTTGTGTGTGTCCCTTTAAATGCAAATGAGCTGCTGCTCCCGGCGCAGGGGGCGGAGCTTCAAGAGCTTGTGTGCGTGTGTGTGTTTGTGTGTGTGTGTGTGTGTCTGTTAGCAGCTCTGATTACCTCACACAGACACACACTGAACATTTCAAAAACTTTTAGCTTTTTATGTTCAAACCGGAGTCAGACAAAGATCGAGAGACTCGAGTAGAAGTGACAACATGTAGACAACATTTCTGAATGGTTAGTTGATGAATTTATGTTGCTGATGTGTCATTGATTAGCATATTCTGTCTTGATAATCTATAAATCGTGTCCCGGGGGCGGGGTTTATGTAAATTCTAGGGTTTGTGATGTCACTAACCCGGGAGGAAGCTCGTGTAGTTCTACCAGCCGTTTGTTGTAGTCCTTAAAAAGTGACTTGTTTAAAAGCAAATCTCTCCCTTTGCTTTGAACTTTGAGCGTTGTAAGTTTGCAGATGTTGTTTATGCTCAAACAGCAACATTACACACTAACTAAAGTTAGAAAAGTGAAATCATAATCAACCACCCCTTTAGTGTAGACGAGCCACTGAGACTAGTACTAACAGTAAATGCTGTGTTACGAATGTAATGGCGTCAAAATGAGATTTAACACACATATTTAATACTTGTTCATGAGAGGAAACATTTTTAGTCTGATTGTTAGCTTGAGACGCATGAACGTTGGATTCGCAAAATTATTTTTTAGGAAGAATACAAACTAGGAACTACAATGATGTTATCTAACTCAATATAGTTTTTAAGTAATTAAAAACATATTTTAATAATAAAATAAAAATAAAAAAAATACAACAAAATAAATCATTACATTAATAATAATTGAATGAATGCAATAAATTAATTAATAATGAATTGATAAATAAATAATGTAGCGTCAATGTGGTTGTCAGGACGTATAATTAATATAATTATCATGTTATTTATTCAAATATTAATATATATATATATATATATTATTGAGTTAATTAAATAAGAAATAAATTTAAAAAACGGTTGTACAAATAAATATAAAAATAATAATAATAAGTTTAAAAAATAATTATATTAATTATACATTGTCTATTTATTTAAATTATTATTAATGTAAATGTGACTATTAAATTAATAATAAAATACAATTATTTTAATAATAAATACAATCAATAATAATAATAATAAAAATAATATAAACAAAATAAAATTGTATATTTACTTATAATATTTTTTTTATCAAAATTGTTGAGCGGTGATTTCTGGAGACACTTTTAAACAATGATTTAAAATCAATCAATGCTACTGTATATGGTATTTATTTATTACAGTTATATTTTATTATATTTATTTTCTTTTTATTAATTTTTAAAAAAAACTGCTCTTTCATAAAGAAACAGAGTTTAACGGCATCACATCACATTTATTTATATCCATGGAAATGAGTTTTATTCTATTTTGATACTAAAAATGAAGACGTTGCCGTGCCAGCATGAGATGTAATGATCACGCTGAATATTTCTCATGCTTTGACATCTAATATTTCCATCCCATCTTGTCCAGATGTCTCACTGACTAAATATCTGAGTGACACGCTGAAGATAAATAGGTGATCAAATGAAAGGAAAAGCTAAAAACGTCTTACGCTCTCATTAATTCAGTGGGAAATCGACACCTGAGCGAGATTGATGGTCATGTGACCTTTGGCGACGCCGCAGGGTTTCCCAGTTGAAACAGCAGGATCCAGATGATGATATTTCTGTATGCAAATCACTGTTTGTGTAGCGGGAATGACATCTGACGATAAACCTGGAGAAAAGAAGGAAAATACAGAAGAAAACTGTAAAATGTTGCATTAGTACAAAACCTGCCAGACATTTCATAATCCTAATCAATGACAAACTGTTAAAATACAAAGCTAACATGTTTCTGATGGGAAAATGTCAGATGAAAGCTACTCTGCTAATCAGATGTCATTCAATAGAGATGCAATTGTTTATATAATTAGGCTATTTTATTATGTTTCAGCTGATTGTTTTTGTTCTCCACAAAGTGGGACACCACAAAAACACAGTCTAGCGTTCAATTGAGCGAATTATCGCCATTAATATTAAGAAAACGGATGGAAATTCGAAGGGCAAATCAATCATGTGCACTTTCATTACGCACACTATAATAAAGGGAAATCAATTTCAATCCATACCTCAATCTAAGCTGACAGGAGTGATGACCTTTCACCCTTACTATTGTGACGCAACGACGTTCAACTGGCCTGATTTCCCATGAGCCTCTGCAAACATCAACAGCTCACCTGATCGCATTGCTTTATGTTTTGGGTATAACATAATTAGGTGAAAATGAAGCAAAGAACATTTTTGTGCTTCCCAAATGTTGAATTTTGGTTACTTTGCAATACAACGTTAATAAAAATAACCTAAAATAAAACATGTACACATTTACTAATACGAAAAATTATTAATGATCATATTTACAATTTAGAATAATACAAATAATAATGATTACTGATAATAACAATGATTAAATAATTACAGTATGTATGCATTTATTTAAAAAAAAATGTAATTATTTTTTAAAGATGACTCATAACTTAGAAGAACTTAGAAACTTAGTTTACTTTTAAAGAAAAAAGTAAAAGTTTAAGTAAACTTAGAAACTTAAAAGTGTAGCTTTTAAAGAAAAAAGTTAGTTTATGTACATTTTTAAAACTTAGAAACTTAGAAGTTTAGTTTTTAAAGTAAAATGTAAGTTTATGTAAAGTAAGTTAAGTAAAAGTTTATGTAAAATAAAACATAAACTTAGTTTACTTTTAAAGTAAAGTAAAAGTTTAAAGTAAAAGTTTAAAGTGAAAGTTTATGTAAACTAAAACTTAGAAACTTAGAAGTTCACTTTTAAAGTAAAAGTAAATTAAAAGTTTAAAGTAAATGTGAATATAATCTAAAACTTAAAAGTTTAATTTTAAAGTAAAAATAAATTAAAAGTTTAAAGTAAAAGTTTGAGTAAACTTTTTAAAACTTAGAAACTTAGTTAACTTTTAAAGTAAAAGTGAAGTAAAAGTTTGAAGTAAATGTATATGTAAACTAAAACCTAGAAGATTAATTTAAAAGTAACTTTTACTTTAAACTTACTGCACTTTGACTTTAAAAGTGAACTTCTAAGTTTCAGTTTACATAAACATTTACTTAACTTTAATTTACTTTTATTTTAAAAGTTTAAAGTAAAAGTAAAGCACAAATTTAAAGTAAACATTTATGTAAACTTTTTTAAAACTTAGAAGTTTCATTTTAAATTAAAAGTTTATGTAAACCATTTAAAACGTTTTAAATTTAACAGTTGGAAATTTATGAATGTTGTATATGTTTCGGAAATGTTATGAAAATCCTGGAAGATGGAAGTGTTTGTGGAACCTTTAGTTAAATATAATGCTATCTAATAAATATGATGCTTTTTATAATAGGTATAATAACTCTAATGATAAATGCAATAAATTCATAATGACATAAATGAAATAAATGATTAATAAATAAATGTAGCTTTCCGGTTGTATAATTATTAAAATTATGTAACTTATTTAAATAATAATAATAATAAGTATAAGTTAATATATATATATACACTCACCGGCCACTTTATTAGGTACCCCATGCTAGTAACGGGTTGGACCCCCTTTTGCCTTCAGAACTGCCTCAATTCTTCGTGGCATAGATTCAACAAGGTGCTGGAAGCATTCCTCAGGGAGTTTGGTCCATATTGACATGATGGCATCACACAGTTGCCGCAGATTTGTCGGCTGCACATCCATGATGCGAATCTCCCGTTCCACCACATCCCAAAGATGCTCTATTGGGTTGAGATCTGGTGACTGTGGAGGCCATTTTAGTACAGTGAACTCATTGTCATGTTCAAGAAACCAATTTGAAATGATTAGAGCTTTGTGACATGGTGGAAGTAGCCATCAGAGGATGGGTACATGGTGGCCATAAAGGGATGGACATGGTCAGAAACAATGCTCAGGTAGGCCGTGGCATTTAAACGATGCCCAATTGGCACTAAGGGGCCTAAAGTGTGCCAGGAAAACATCCCCCACACCATTACACCACCACCACCAGCCTGCACAGTGGTAACAAGGCATGATGGTTCCATGTTCTCATTCTGTTTACGCCAAATTCTGACTCTAACATCTGAATGTCTCAACAGAAATCGAGACTCATCAGACCAGGCAACATTTTTCCAGTCTTCAACTGTTCAATTTTGGTGAGCTCTTGCAAATTGTAGCCTCTTTTTCCTATTTGTAGTGGAGATGAGTGGTACCCGGTGGAGTCTTCTGCTGTTGTAGCCCATCCGCCTCAAGGTTGTGCGTGTTGTGGCTTCACAAATGCTTTGCTGCATACCTCGGTTGTAACGAGTGGTTATTTGGAGGAGATTGTCTTGACCAATGTCTACATGCCTAAATGCACTGAGTTGCCGCCATGTGATTGGCTGCTTAGAAATTAAGTGTTAACGAGCAGTTGGACAGGTGTACCTAATAAAGTGGCCGGTGAGTGTATATATATATGTGTCTCAAATGTTTCGGCATTATTAAATATGTCTCGGACTGGGTTGGATGTGATTATGAGACTTATAAATCAATGCAATGGTACTGCTAAAGTTATAACAACATTTCTGTCATGTTCGCTATCACCGGTCATTTC